>MJUU01000228.1:0-16943 GCA_002080025.1 Modiolus philippinarum | reverse complement strand
AATAAGATTCAAAAACAACAATTCAATAAGGGAGAACAAAAACAACAAATAAACAAACATGAACATAAAACAAAACAATACAAAAGTTTAGGAAGAACAACTCGATACATAATTAAGTGGTAATTAAATCATATCTGACAATTGAATAATTACAAAATGCAAACTTAAATGAATATCATAATAGAGAAAGGAAATAAATCTTTTTGAATCACTATACCATCTAACAAGAAAGAATATCGTTTCCATGTGCCTAAATAGGTGATTTGCCAATTACCGACTTTGGTTCCTTTCTTTAAAATTTTGACTCAATCAACGTCACGTGACACCGGACAGGTTGTCACATTTACCGAAGAAACCCTTATAAATCAGCATTCTGGTATATGAAATCTATTGGGATATAAAGCAAATCAAACAGGCATATAAAAGGTCATATTATTTTGATAAAGTTCACCAAAGTCGAAGTTTGGAATCCTTACAGGTCAAGAGAAAATAATTTTTACTTTTTGGTTAGTTTACGTTGGAAACTAACCGTGTTTGTCCGGTCTAGAGTTGCTTCCCTTTGTCCAAGTTTGTAAAACGCGAGGTCAAATTCGGGAATTCAGTTTGAATTGGCAAATGGTCTATTGATACCGAAGTTACTGTAAAATTTAGTTTCTGCATATAGCCCTTTTTAAACAAATAAAGGGACATGGAGTAAATGTACATGGGACAAAATCCGCATAAATGCATTGTAGGATTAAGCAAAAGGAACGCTTTCATTGTTTTTCTTTATCTTGAATACAACAAAGAGCAAACGTTCTTTCCTCATAGTAAAATCAAGACAGCCACAGCACCTGAGCGGAATTCACCTGCTAAATGTTTCCATTGCACAAAAAAAAATTCGTTTGCGCCAAAATTTTAATATATTACTCAACTAAAGAAACGACACACAATTAATTTTATAAATATTTTTGTATTTCGCAATTTTAAGTTTCTATTTCGGTGTAACATCAAAATGCATTTCTTTATTACATTTTCAAATCTATTCCGAAACGGATACGATGGAAATCCGGAATTGTAGTTTTGTCGACCGATGATCGAGTTCTTCGTTAACTGATGGATGATTCAAATTGTTGGATGTCACTAATCGGGACACCTTTCCAGGTGAACAATTTGCCATTTAAAAAAAATGAAAACAATCTTTCATTTTGCGTGCCCTGTTCAATCCAAACTCAACGATAACAATTAATTAGCGCGGTCAGACCGTCGATTTTGAATGCATTGCTAGGTGAAAAGAAAAACAAGCTAACGACTTATGATATAGCTCATCAAATGATAGATCACTTGGCAGCAGGCCATGTTAGACGTCACTACGTCAAAATTACACAATACGTGTTCTTCACTTACAAGAACATTTGTTGAAAACGAAAATAATATTATTTGTTATTTATTATTTATCGAAATACTATGATCATACCGTATTTAGAGAACGTCATGTGATGTGAAATGAATCAATCACGGCGCACAAATAATGTCAAAAAACATTATGAAGTAATTCATCAGATAAACAGGGTTATGGACAGAACTAACTTTCAACTGATTTTTTACGTTTTTATATACATTTAGTTGACCATGTTATGTTTGTATCCAAACAGCATAACAAAGAGACCTCTTATAACCTAAAATTGAAAATAAATTTCGATCTAATTTTGTTCTTCTTTTTAACTTTATAAAATCACGACTCTTTCTTTTAAACACATGTCGTTTGTATTTAAGAAGATTTATGAATTGCCTATATGGACCTATACAAACATATACTCCTATGCACAGTGTATGTTGAGTGAGAAAATAAGTCATTAAAAATAGATTAAATTTCCTTACGATTACTTTTCAGTGGTTGTAATTTCCCATGTGTACTATCCCTCTTTTGAATATGAAATAACGCACAATCAACAATCCATAATTCTTGTTTTGTCGGTTACCTCAGAAAAATTTATCACAATATATCAGATTATTTTGACATTCATGCTCCATTATGATCTTTAATTTGATATTTATTTCTTCATTAAACGGGCACAATTGCAATATTCCCCAACTACAATCGTAATTAATATTTTTTCATGTCAATTATTTGTACAATATTTTTGCTTTTCTTCCCCTTTTTCAGTTATAAAATTTTAGATTTTCTTAAATGAGTTTAAGAGCTACGAAATGTATCCCTCGTGGGAGGATTTAACAGTTCAAGGGCTTTTGTTGGAACAATTATAAAGAAAAAACCTTTCTCGAGATCGAAAAAAAAAAGATACTAGTAAGTCAAATGTGCAAACATTTGAAGAATCGGAGAAAATGATCAGAAATAGATTCTATGAAAAATGCAGTTAGTAAAATGACATACCAGATGCCTCAGTTTAAAAATCAGTTTTTACCGCCCTTTCAAACATCGCTCTCAGCATATTGATTGTGCTTTTTCCGACCAAAATGAAAGCAATGGATATAACACAACTTCGGTTTGCACAAGTTCTAATGACAGTTAGTCCTAGCACTATAGGGCTGATGGCGAAGATACAATTTCTCTCTAACCACCAGAGATGAATGTTGGGCTCTTGATATGTATTCGGAGGACTCTAATTCATTATACTATTTTGTAAGTAAAAAAGTAAACAACAGATTTCAAAAATATGTTTTAGGAATAGAACCTGTGACAGAGGATATTGAAAACCAAGGTTCAAACAAGAATGACAAATCGGGTAATAGGGTCTGTAAGTCTCGTTCAATTTTGGAACTTCCGGGTTCATAAATTGTACCCGGAAGTTGACCTTTTATCAAAAACGTATGACGTTTCAAGCCAATGATTTGGACGTCATAATACTGCAACGTCATATTTTGGCGGGAAACATTTTCAGATTGCAGTTTTATCGTGAATTTTTCGATGTCACATGACGAGACTTACAGACCCTATAAAAAGGGAAAACAAACTCCAATAAATCTGATCAAGGTATCAGACTAGATCAACCTCAGATACAAAGTCAGAACCATTGCGGTCGAGAATTTTTGTCGTTGCTGTTTTGTCTGGCTAATCATTGTGCAAACTTTCACGTTGGTCTTGTTTGAGGGTTAGAGAGGTAACATGTACCATGAATTTTAATTGGTCTTGTCTAAGGGTTAGAAAATGACATTTACCGATCAATCAACCAACAGTTCTTTCACAGATGCAATTTCCAAATCAGATTCCAGAGCTAGAAACCAGTTCCATACATAGTAAGTAATCCTTCTGTAAAGTTTCATTCATTTTAGCACTTTATATTTTCAACGTTTTTTGCCCTTTAGGACGGCAACTGTCGCCAATAGAAATCTTGAAGACCAGAAACGCATTTCCCATATCTGAGGTAACCTTTCTGTAAAGTTTTACTCATATTAAGGCACTTATATTTATCCCCTTTTTCTGTTACCATGGCAATCGATGCCAGTTTGAAAATTCCACGACCTAATTGTGCCTTTTACGATAAGGATCCATCTTATTGCTCGCATTCTCAGAAGTCGTTGGAGAATTCTGAAGAGATTACAAACGCCAAATGAAGTTTGAAAATCAAAGACAAATTAGATCCAAATGTCCGAAATCTCGACTCTATATCTAAATTTCAATATGCAATTTAAATGAATGATTATTCTAAACGTAATCTTGTACCAAAATATTTCTCTTACGAACCTCGGAAATAAACGCAACTTCGTAATTGTTCGTCATTCCTTAACTATGATCTGTATAAAGTTGATATAGTTGCAAGTTAAGCTTGTAAATGTGGATTTGCCCGAGAAGATGCTTATCATTTCTTTTTCATTTATCCTCTATACACAGATATTCGAGAAAATCTATTTGAAAGTTTGTTCTTTGCCAATGGAAATAGACCTTGATCTCTTAACTAAAGGAAACAAGAACTTTCGATACAAGAAAATACAAACTTTTTTAACATTTTGAAGTTTATAAATTTATCAAAGGGTCCAAAAGATTTTTGATCGTTTAAATGCCTCTTATTCCTGATGTTGCACCCCCATGTACCTTCGAGTTGATACACATACGTTTAGATGTGAAGTTATTATATATATATATATATATATATATATATATATATATATATATATATGTCTGAAAATCAGCCCAACATCTGCACATTGGTAGTTCCCTCTCCGGGATTCGAACCATCACTGTTGTGACATCTATGGCAACACTGCCTGCACTACGTCCAGCGCCCTAGACCACGCGGCTACCTAGGCTACATAAAAATATAGCTTTCGATAACCGGGTGAAACCTCTTCGTAGGTTTAATCTAGGGGTAACCTACGAGGAGGTATCACCCTTTTACCGAAAGCTATATTTTTATATAGCTTAGGTAGCCGCGTGGTCTCGGGCGCTGGACGTAGCGCAGGCAGTGTTGCCATAGATGTCACAACAGTGATGGTTCGAATCCCGGAGAGTGAACTACCAATGTGCAGATCTAACAATGTTGGGCTGATTTTCAGACGTATATATAAATAATTCATCAAGCCCAGTATAATGTCTCACGATATTATCCATTGGACAGATATAGTATGAAGAGCTGTCACATACTTCAGACAACTATATATATAACACATACTGTGTTTTGATAAAGACACGGATAGTTGTCGAAATATCAACTGAATTAATTGTGTACTGTTCACTTTCGTCTATTGTTTGTTTTAAACATAGACAACATAATAAACAAAGTGAATGACACAAATGAAATAACAGTTGATATTTCGAGACCTGTCCGTCCCTTCATCAAAACATAATAAAAAAGTAAAATATAAAACCTATTTACAAAGACTAAACTACAATTATTTATACAAAGTGTTCAGAGCTACATGTTGGATGCTGTTGTTTACAGATGTAACACGAGAAGGGAAAAAAATTGTCAGTATGCGTACATCGATTCTATTAACAATACTGTTACAAAATTGGGTTTAACACCCAACGATCAAAACTTCAGCCATATCGGAACGAAAACAAGTTAATCATTTCAAAAAAGAAAGAAAACAATGGGTAGGGGCGGGATTTTTAGCAAAACTTTATCTTAATTTTTTTATAATCAAACTGGATTTCAGCTTTTCTATCCAGAACTTTTCTTTAGCCTGCCTCTGTGTGTCTGTCCACGATCGATTTTGGTCAATTGGTACTACTTGCATATGTTTCCAGTTATGACCGTTGGAATTGAAATGTAAGGGACCGACCATTTAACCTGAAGGGGGGGGTTATGGTTTTTTTTCTGGACAGAAAATTTTTTTCGCGCTTCGCGCGAAACAAATTATTTATTTTTTGCACGCGTATCAACAAAATATTTTTTTTCAAAATTAACATTATTTTTTTGGGCAGAAAGCCTCATTCAGAAAATTTTTTTTCATCCTTTTGGCAGCCAAAATATTTTTTTCACATAAAATCAGATCCAAAATATTTTTTTAGAAAAAAACCATAGCCCCCCCCCCCCTTCAAGTTAAATGGTCGGTCCCTAATGCAGTGGCCTGTGATCTTTCTTTTTTCCGAATGTGGTCACGGTGCAAGTTGATACGAAGGTTTAGTGAATTTGTCTTCTCACCAACATACTGTTGTTGGCAAACAGAGCAAGTGATGAGGTAGATGACATTATCTGACTTGCAGGATAAATTGGTAAATATTTGTATGTGTCACCGGTTGCTGTGCTCTTGAAGATTTTTGTAGAAGAACTAAATTTGCACAGAAGACAACGTCTGTCGGAACATGTTTTGAATTGTCCATTTAAAGGTGATGGTAGTTTGGCTCGAACGAGAATATCCTTCAGATTTTTGGGTCGACGGAATGATATTAGCGGAGGTTCAGGAAATGAAGAATTGGCATAAATTCACGGGTTATAGCAGAAAAATGGGGTAGCTGTGGGTGGAAGGTAGCTACCAGGGGGGTACGTAAATTCTTTCTCTTTCTTTCTCGATATTGTAACAGTTCCTTTCGGCCCATCGAGAAGACCTTTTGAATAGTTTTTCTGAATTTCTTTTCCTTATAACCCCTGTTAACAAGGTGTTGGGTTAATTCTCTGGTCCTATGTTTAAATGTCTCTTCTTGTGAACAGATCCGACGTATACGGGTAGAAAGTCCTTGTGGGATCGCATTTACACAGTGTCTAGGATGGCAACTACTTGGGAGCAGGTAGGCGTGTGAATCTGTTAGTTTAGTGTGTAAATCAAAAATTCCATCAACAAGTGTTGAGGTCGTGTCGAGAAAGACATTTCTTGTTTCAGATATGTTAACTGTATATTTTATGGACGGATGAAAATTATTGATGAATTCAACAAATTCATCAAGATGTTGTCTAGTGTCGGTCCATTTCATTTCGATATCATCTATGAAGCGCAACCAACTGTAGGGTTTGTAGGCGCTTCTTGAAGCATGCGTTTTTCTAAACCTCCCATGAACATATTTGCATATGTTGGTGCTACTTTAGTACCCATTGCTGTTCCATTAACCTGAAGGAAATTGTCGTTATTGAAAACAGAGTTGTTACGTTTCAGTACAAGATCTAAAAGACTGACTAGCGACTCGGTAGAAGGTGATTGTATTGCTCTTCCTTCCCAAAATTTGCGGCAGGCTTCAATCCCCTCATTGTGTGGAATATTGGTTTATAGTGAAGTTAAATCTAGAGTTACTAAAAGAGTGTTTTGTGGAAGGTCTTCAGTCGGTGTTTTATTTATGTAATCGGTAGTGTCTTTAACGAAAGAGGGCAAATTCTCAACGAAAGGTTGAAGATGAAAGTACAAAAAATTCGAGATTTTTTCTGTTGGATGACCAATGCAGTTAACTATTGGACGTCCGGGAATTCCTTCTTTGTGTATTTTTGGCAAAAGACAGAATAAGCCAGCTCTCGGGTTTTCAGGAAGAGGCCTTCAAAAGTTTCCTGATCTTAGTCATCTTGTTCTACCATTAGTCTAAGTGCTGAAATAATTTCTTCACTATACTTTTTAGTGGGATCGGTGTTTAATTTTTTGTAAAATTCAGGCTTTGATAGTTGCCGTGTTGCTTCGGCAACACAGTTGTCGGTATTCATGACGACTACAGTAGAACTTTTAATTGTAATAACAATATCCTCTCACTGTTCTAAAATCTTCATAGCTTGCTTTTCATTTTTTGATAAATTAGATATAGCAGGTCTTTGTTGTGGCAATTTGCATTCCACCTTTTCTTGGACTTTTTCGATGTACAATTTCAAGGCCTTTGATTTACTGCACTTGGGAGTCCAAGGATTTTTCTTTTTGAATGGATTAATTGATTCAGACTCGGAGTCTGAATCGGAATGCTCTGATATACCCTCCTCTTCCTGCTTCCGCGCAAAATATTCCTTTAGTCGTAATATAGTATAGTGAAGAAATTATTTCACCACTTAGGCTAATGGTAGAACAAGATGACTTAGATCAGGAAACTTTTGAAGGTCTTCTTCCTGAAAACCTGAGAGCTGGCTTATTCTATCTTTTTCCAAAAATACACAAAGAAGGAAGTCCCGGACGTCCAATAGTTAACTGCATTGGTCATCCAACAGAAAAAATCTCGAATTTTTTTAGACTTTCATCTTCAACCTTTCGTTGAGAATTTGCCCTCTTTCGTTATATAAAAGACACTACCGATTACATAAATAAAACACCGACTGAAGACCTCCCAAAAAACACTCTTTTAGTAACTCTAGATGTAACTTTGTAACTTCACTATACACCAACATTCCACACAATGAGGGGATAGAAGCCTGCCGCAAAGTTTGGGAAGGAAGAGCAATACAATCACCTTCTACCGAGTCGCTAGTCAGTCTTTTAGATCTTGTACTGAAACGTAACAACTTTGTTTTCAATAACGACAATTTCCTTCAGGTGAATGGAACAGCAATGGGTACTAAAGTAGCACCATCAAATGCAAATATGTTCATAGGAGATTTAGAAAAAACGCATGCTTCTCGAAGCACCCTACAAACCTTACAGTTGGTTGCGCTTCATAGATGATATCGAATTGAAATGGACCGACACTAGACAACATCTTGATGAATTTGTTGAATTCATCAATAATTTTCATCCGTCCCTAAAATTTACAGTCAACATATCTGAAACAACAAATGTCTTTCTCGACACGACCTCAACACTTGTTGAAGGTCGAAATTATTTTGATTTACACACTAAACCGACAGATTCACACGCCTACCTGCTCCCAAGTAGTTGCCATCCTAGACACTGTGTAAATGCGATCCCGCACGGACTTTCTACCCGTATACGTCGAATCTGTTCACAAGAAGAGACATTTAAACATAGGAGCAGAGCTTGTTAACAGGGGTTATAAGGAAAAGTAAGTCAGAAAAACTATTCAAAAGGTCTCCTCGATGGGCCGAAAGGAACTGTTACAATATCGAGAAAGAAAAAGAAAGAATTTACGTACCCCCCTGGTAGCTACCTTCCACCCACAGCTACCCCATTTGTCTGCTATAACCCGTGAATTTATGCCAATTCTTCATGCGTCAACAAAAATGAAAAAAATTGTTTCCTTAACCTCCGCTAATATCATTCCGTCGACCCAAAAATCTGAAGGATATTCTCGTTCGAGCCAAACTACCATCACCTGAAAATGGACAATTTAAAACATGTTCCGGCAGACGTTGTCTTCTGTGCAAATTTAGTTCTTCTACAAAAATCTTCAAGAGCACAGCAACCGGTGACACATACAAAATATTTACCAATTTATCCTGCAACATCTATCTCATCACTTGCTCTGTTTGCCAACAACAGTATGTTGGTGAAACGAAAAATTCACTAAACCTTCGTATCAACTTGCACCGTGACCACATTCGGAAAAAAGAAAGATCACAGGCCACTGCATTACATTTCAATTCCAACGGTCATGACTGGAAACATATGCAAGTAGTACCAATTGACCAAAATCGATCGTGGACAGACACACAGAGGCAGGCTAAAGAAAAGTTCTGGATAGAAAAGCTGAAATCCAGTTTGAATATAAAAATTTAAGATATAGTTTTGCTAAAAATCCCACTCCTACCCATTGTTTTCTTTCTTTTTTGAAATGATTTACTTGTTTTCGTTCCGATATGGCTGAAGTTTTGCTCGTTGGGTGTTAAACCCAATTTTGTAACAGTATTGTTAATAGAATCGATGTACGCATACTGACAATTTTGTTTTCCTTCTCGTGTTACATCTGTAAACAACAGCATCCAACATGTAGCTCTGAACACTTTGTATAAATAATTGTAGTTTAGTCTTTGTAAATAAGTATCATTTTTTTACTTTTTTATTATGTTTTGATGAAGGGACGGACAGGTCTCGAAATATCAACTGTTATTTTATTTGTGTCATTCACTTTGTTTATTATGTTGTCTATATATATATATATAATCGTCTAAAAGCAAGGACCGACTGAGTTAAAGTTTAAAGGATATAATATTATCCAAAAAATCTTTCCACTGAGGAATTTGACCATAACAATTTGAGTGACAAGCAAATCTGCATTTCATTTTTGATGTTGCAGATAGGCCCATTTCGATGTTTCACACCTAGTCAGTGCAACTTGAATCCAAACATTGGAAAACCGATGCCGAAATATACTCCCTCTCGAAAGTATGTACAAGACTGTAAATAGCAGTAAATTTCCTGCTCCGGGTAAAACCACAAAATGGGAAGGGGTCCCTAATTTAAGGGAAAAAAATCCAAAGTTCCATATTAAATGTCTACTCTACTCTACTTTATGAAATGAAATGAAATGAAATAAGCCGTGAGAATACATAAACCATTTCCGAAACTGCGAAGTCTTTGTGTGTCATCCAAAAGAAATGTTAGATGAGTTGACGTTTTTTTTGTCAATCGATAATTCCAAAAACTCAGCTGAGGGGCGGAATAAGCTCCAAGGATCTTCTTAATAAAGAAAATACTAGTCGTGTAAAAATTCATAGATAAAGTCTAAAAACAGCAACAAACTTGGAAATCTTATATTTTCCTCTATATATATAGAAAAAAGAAGGGAAATATATATATATATATTTTTTTTTTCTTTGGAATTTAAATTTTTTTTTTCTTTTCTGTAATTAAACCCCTTTAACCATGTTTTTACATTTACAAATAAGAACCAATTATTGATTATCATAATTTTGCATGTTCCTTATGTGTTAATATAGAAATTGTTTTCTAATAATTATTATGTATGAGAGCGGACAAACTTGTGTCCAACCCCTTTTGTTATATAAGCAAATAAAATTATTATAAACTTCAAACTTGAAAATCAAAGAGAAGATATACACATTAGAATTCAAAGAAATCGTTCCAAAACCAGGAATACGGAAAACAATGTTCTTTGCAAAAGACTTCGATATAGTATTAGAAGAGATCATGCAACTATTGAAAATATACCAGTACAGGAATCTCAAAAAGGGTTTAACAGAACGTAGTTTCTTGTTCCCAAAAGTACTTGGATTTAAGACCAGCGATCAATCTTAAACCCGACATCTTCAAGCATATGTAATAGACACCCTCTCTATTCCCCAATCTGCGCTGTTCTTTTAGTTACTGTTCAATTGCCAGATATTTACAATTGCAATACATTGACCATGAAGACACTGGTATCCAAATCCTTTAGTGAATTGTCCCAGGAAGGTTTCAATAAAGAACATCTACCATATCAGCCCAGAACAAACATTTACGCAGACACTGGATTCCATATGTACTGAAGTTCCTTGTCGATTATTTCAGGAAAGTTTCAATTATGGAAGATCTACTTCAAAATCTCCTACATTTACAATCCATATCCAGGAGTATTCAAATTAAATGCATGGATGTTATTGACCAACATTTTTAAAAGAAAGTTTTTTTACAGAGACTAGACCGGCACTCAAAAAGACTACCATGCATATTTAGGAAATTCTTTTCTGGTCTTGTAGACAGAAAATTGATCCCTATAAAGTCTTTTAACTGATGCAGCACCTTTCTTGACCGATTTATTTTCTGAAGGCCTTTAACAAAGAATCATTGCAGGTAACAGTTAACTTCTTCCTTCATACCTTTGTAACTACTAATCAAAGCTCCGATAGAGCTGAATCTCGAAGCCCTGAAAATCTACACGTGGCAAAACTTCGTAATCATCCAAAGAACTGCTGCATACGTCTGCATGCATTAAGTTATTCCGAGATAAAAAGGTACATCTTAACATGTAAAATGTAACATGAAAAAGTTTTTCTTATAACCATTACATCTTTTATCCGATGCAACGACCTTCATGTTATATGCATTATAGAAGACTACATTGCTGTACAGAACAGAATTACCACATCTATACGAAGACTTGATGCGAAAGAGCATTGTATTATTATTTCAAGAGAAATGAGCATTTAAGAGGATTAGATCACAATTTCGTTAAGAACCAGTTCTTGTCAGTTAATGTGCTATATAAACCAGTTAGTTCACAATTTACACTTGGAGAATGCACTGAAACACGCATGTGATGGGGACAAAAACAGAAAACTTCATGTTCATTCTACAAGAGAATTGGGCCATCTTAGGCTCTTTTTGACGGTACGTCTATTTAGTCAATTACTGTGACGTCAAGTACAGAGACGACAATGGCGATGGAACGTTATTCTTAAATACGCGAAATTTGTTTAACACAAGATATAAACTCCTTTGAAATATGATGAAGAAAGGAAATTGGGTAAATGTCAAGGAGACAAAATCCAATACCCAAGTTAAAAAACCTAAACAAAGCATCAAGACGTCACTCCAACATAGTGAGAAAGCCTCACACAATAGTGGACCCAAAAAGTAAAAAAAAATAAATCAATGGAAACAAACCACATCCAATAACCCGAATATGAAAAAAAATTATCATAAGAAGACACGGACAAGTAAATGACCAACATTTTCCTGACTTTTGACAGGCGCAAAATTCTCGGATCGCTACCTTCCCCTATCTGTTGTAGAAAATAGATACACAAAAAGAGACTCGCGATAAAAATCAAACTAGAAAAAAGTCCAACTTATCAAGACGAGTACCTTTACAAAGAAGTACATAAAACATGCAGACAATACACACGGGCACTGTGCTGGAAAAGATATTATAAACTAAATAAGCTATTTTGGTCTTTTTGGAATAGTGAGTTCAAACTGCAGACAAAATGTCTTACTTTTAATAAACATTAAAAGGATATGGAGTAAATATAGAATCCACAACAGCATCGAGTGAGAACAGTATTTCTCCAACTGTTCAAGAAACGTGAAAACAGGACAGAAATTAAAAATGCACATATACTCTTGGTCAGAAATATGGAATATGTTTTGCTGTGAATGCCTGAGATGTTTAGGGCTGTTTGTTTTTTAAAAAATCAAATTAGCCTTTAAAATTGCTGAAATTATCACTTACTTCATTCTTGTACACGATGGGCATCGAAATCGCATTTTTGGGAAATTTATGTGCAGCCAATATTTGATCTCAAAAATGTCCCATTTTCACCAAAAAGTGGGTTTCAGAATGGATTGAAGGAGTGGTCTGACAGATTCGTAGAATCAGAGTTCCATATTTATGACAAGCAGTATATTTTGTCGGTAATTTGTATGAATTTCCTTTGATCTAACGAGAATCGCCGACCTGGAAACTATCACAAAATTATCGGGTCACTGTGAAGGCGTCACGTGCCGGTTGCTATGCTGACGTCATGTTTTGCACTATTTTTCGTGTTCATACTAGTCTGGGATCCTGACTCAATATTCTCTTTACCGTTTGCGGCTTCCGGTTCGAATATATATTTGAAGTGAAGCTTACGTAAAGGAAAATATTCTCCCAGGGTACCTGGTTAGTGTTCATACGTGTAATACTTTGAATGAAGAATACATATAAATTATTGAAATAAACAGATATAAATAGATTAACTATACTGAAATTATTTCAATTTATCATAGAGTTTTATTTATCATTTTGTGAATTACCGATAAAAGTAATATAGGACATTTTGTTTTTGATACAGACTTAACATGTATCACGGCGTAAAGCATCAAGCTTGCCCTAACGGGTTCACTTGATTCTGGCCATGATAAAGTCCGTATCAAAACAAAATGTCCTATGTTCCATATCATTATACCTTTAAATTCATGAACACGTTCAAAGGATATTTTAAAGTAAATAAAAAGTGCATTATCTCGGTTGTTGTAAAAGAGTTTCTTTAATGTAGACTAAATATATTGATTTTATTCTAGTCAAGAAATGGAATCTCACAACATATAAAACTTCTTTACAATTAAAAGAATGTGATGAAGCTATTTGATCCCTATAAAGCCTTTTTTTAACATTTGTTCCCGAATTAGTTTAAGACACCAAATTGGACTGTTATGTTTTTATCCCGAACTGTGAGAACTCGAAAATAGAATACAAAAAACATGTGAAAAAAACTTCTCCCGAGAGATTTGTAACCAAAATAGCTATTTTAAATCTTAGTCTAAAATTGCAATTTTCACAGCTGTTTCAATTAACTCACAAATTACGATTCCGATTGAGAACGAAAACCTTAGTTTCCGTTCAATATCGATCGGAAACTGTAGTTTTCGTGCGATATATATATTTATTGCACAGAAACCTCAATTTTCGTGTGAAACCCTAGGCATACCGCATCTTTGTGACTATCGCGTACCATACACAGTAACATTCAGCAAAAAATCGTCATTTCACACATAATACAGTAACATTCAGCAAAAATCGTCATTACACTCATAATACAGTAACATTCAGCAAAATGCGTGATTTCACATATGTTATAGTAACAATCAGTAAAATTTGCGCCAGTTTATACATGTTACAGTCACATTGATCAAAATCCGCGATTTTTATACACATGGTACAGTAACATTTAACAAAATGCGTGACTTTTCACATGGTAAATTAACATTCAGCAAAATGCGTGAGTTATGTTAGAGTAACATTCAGTAAAATGCGAGAGTTATGTTACAATAACATTCAGCAAAATGCGTGAGTTCTGTTACAGTAACATTCAGCAGTCCCTCAGTCGGTTCGTCCGAACTTTATACATGTATCTGCAACTACTCCTAAACCAATGAATGGAATTTGATGAAACTTTCAGTGAATCTATATCACATGATGCCATACTACACCTTCTAACTGAACAGTATTAGGGGATTTTCCACAGCCAAAAATAGACTTGACAATGCAATGTCATCAGGGGTTACATGTACTTTTTAATACCCACAACTCCTCCTTAAACAATGATTGGAATTTGATAAAACTTCAGAATATCTTTATATTATGATGCCATTGTGCACCTTTTATTTCAGATTTTGATCTGACCAAATTTTGGTTTCCCCAAGCCATACATGGACTTAACCATGCATTGTCATGGGAGGAGGGGTAATGGTATGCCATCCAAACCAATGAACGAAATTTATGAAACATTATAGAATATTGATCGAGTGAGGTCATAGTACACTTTCTATTTTTGATTTCTATCTAACCAATTTTTGGATTTCCCATACCAAAACTTGGATTCTGCCATCCATGTAAATTGTGTTGGGAGCGGGGAATTATGTGGTGACCATTATTTCCAGTAAAGTTATGTCAACATTTAGTAAGGTAGTCAACTTTTTTATACAAATTTCGGTCAAGGCATACTGAAAGGGAGTTTTTACATTTTAGCATTCACGCGACCTCGACTTGAATTAAATGGATTAAATAATTTTTCCATGACAATTACTTGAACAATTACAAAAGCAATATTTTCTTGAACTTCTATTTCTGTCGTTCTACTTTTATTGAGAGCATATTAACATTTTAAAATGGATAACAGGAAACACCTTCAATGGCTGAACATTATAATTACATGCCACAATCTGCCAAAGACAAACGTAGACAACGATCGGAACTCGAGACAGCCGGACTTGGAGCCGGCGCTAACAAAAGTCAGCGGTAGGGTTAAACTGGTTTATGGGTATCCAAAACTCCCCTTTATCGGTCCCGTTTCCCTATAGTATAATAAACATACGAATAAAACCCAATACAGGTAGACCACTAACTCCATGACCACAATCTTGAAGGTAAAGAAAAAACTATGGAACGCCAAAACTGTCTTATTATGTTCACTTTCTATTATATGATGTGCGTTTACCATTATATGATGTGCATTTACCATTATATGATGTGCAGTCATCATTATATGATGTGCAATCAACATTATATGATGTGCATTTACCATTATATGATGTGCAATCACCATTATATGATGTGCAATCAACATTATATGATGTGCATTCGTAATTATATGATGTGCATTTAACATTATATGATGTGCATTCAAACTTATATCATGTCCAACCAACATTATATGATGTGCATTTAACGATATATGATGTCTATTTAACATTATATGATGAGCATTCGACATTGACATTATATGTGGAAACAATATTATATGATGTGCACTTAACTTTATATGATGTGCAACCGACAGTATATGATGTGCAACGACCATTATATGATGTGCATTTTACATTATATGATGTGGATTCAACATTATATGATGTGTAACAATCATTATATGATGTGCAACCATCATTATATGATGTGCATTCTACAGTATATTATGTGCTTTCAACATTATATGATGTCCATTCACCATTATATAATGTCGTTTTAACATTATATGATGTGCATTCGACATTATATGATGTGAATTCATCATTATATGATGTCGATTCAACATTATATGATGTCGGTTTTACATTATATGATGTGCATTCACCATTATATGATGTCGATTCAACATTATACAAGAATACAAGAATACAAGAACTTTATTTGTCATATATACAAAGTCATGTATGTGACAATATAAAAACAATAAAATAATAAACAATGAGCAAATGATATTATGATTCCCCTGCCCTCAGTTCTAATGACTTTTTCAGAAAGGAACCTAAATTATTCACAAGCTCTATGGTGGATGGGTTGAGGATATAAACTAATTTTTCATTTTCATTTAATTCATAAAAATTGATATCATTATTTAAGAAGCTGATAAAATCTATTCTTAGAGTTCTATTAATGGAACAATTTAATATAAAATGTGTTTCATCATCTATTACGTTACAATTTTTACATAATCTTTCTTCTCTAGGAATCTTTAAATATCTGCCTTTTTCAATTAAAAGATTGTGATCACTTACTCTAAATTTTGTAATAATTTTTCGATATTCAAATCTTGCACAGGACAAGTAGTAATCTTTGGCTATGGACTGTTTTATATATTTATATAATTTTAGTTTATTTTTATCTTCAAGTTTATGAATTTTATTTAAATAAAAATTTTCATAATAAGATTTTAATTTATTTTTAATCTTTGTTTTTTCATTTTTATTTGTGTATTTTTTACTAATATTTTTTTCACTTGAATTTTCAACAACTAAATCTGTTTCTGTCATTATATCTTTAACATACGAATACCATGTATATATTCCAGAACTGTCTAAATTTTGAGATAATTCAAAAGATTTTATGATGTGGTGTTTTAAAACTTCATTATATCCGGTCGTGTTGTCATTATATGATGTGCAAACGTCGTTATGATGATGAGGTTTAAACATGATTGTGATTCTTGACGTCACATGACTGATTAGCACGTGATTACTCTCCTAGTTTTAACAGTACTATTTTATCACTGAAATCGGACTAGAAATTAANTTCCTAGTTCAGTTCTACAAGCTAAATTGGATGCTTTTTTATTAATACCTAATATATATTTGCAAAATTGCAGATGTAATTTTTCAATTGGCGATTTATCTATAAAATCCAATGAATCAACTTCACGATCCGAGTTTTCAGCTCTTTTTTTTGCTCTATAATAAGGTAGAATTTTCATAATAAGATTTTAATTTATTTTTAATCTTTGTTTTTTCAT
>MJUU01000227.1:92051-108301 GCA_002080025.1 Modiolus philippinarum | reverse complement strand
TGTATTTCAAGAGACTTTGTCTCATGTACATTTACTCAATATCTTTTCAAAGTCTATTATGCAACATGTAATTAAATACTAGCTTTCGTGGTCAAGTTAAGTAGGATGAGAATATACTTTGCAGAATAAAATTCATGCTAAGATTGTATTGACATTCTTTTATGTAATGGTTTACAAATTTCATTCGATTTAATGTATTCTTTTTTTTTTAACCTTTAAGAATTTAACAGCTTATTAATCCTCACAATAAAAAAACACATTTGAGATTCACTTGTATTTTGTTCAGCTAAGTCTATCCTGATTAGCTTCACTATCCATAGAAACTTATTTTTCGCACTATTTACGAGCTTAACAAAGAATACTACCGATAATGCAATTAAAAGGACAATCTACATTCGGAATACTGGCGTTAAAACGATGGGAAGTCTTCTTCTAGATAACTTCTATTTCAGATTATGATCATTATAGTGATATTTATTCTGTGCCGATCCTGAATTGTGTAAAAAAAAATCATTGATACTTTTTTCAGAGTAAAATGTTACGTTAAATGAATCTTTGAAAATTTGTACAAGAAAGAAGTAAGTTTGCACTTTGAAAACTAAAACATATGTCAAAATATATATATCGCTGTTACACCGGTTTCCAGCTTTAATATTCCTACATTCCCAGCATACATTTCACAATTTGTTGTTGTCTTGTCTGTAGTTTGTATAGCGATGTTGTCAACATAACACAATTCCTGTCCCCAAAAGCTCATACAACATGGTTATGTTCAAGCATTATTGCAATTTTAACTAAAGAAATTTCACGGTCGACCACATGATCTGACAGATCGTAATGATGTTTTAATGTCACAAATAAGAACAGGCATCTTTGAGAGTTTATCTGCGGACTGACAAACACTGACTATGACAAACTGCACTTTTTATTGGCAGAAAGACGAATGCTTACCTTTGTGAGGCACCTGATGATATTTTCCAATTATACCAGGTTCACCCTGTTATTGTGTTAGGTTTTGGCGTTCTTGTAATTTTGTGTTTCATTGTTTTGTATTTGTGATGTTGTCTCAATTTGTGTTCAGTATCAATTGCCGTGTTGTTTTCATCTTTTTAGGTATTCGTTTGCCTATGTGTATCTTTTTTGTCCCGAAGTCTTTTGCTGCACTAATAAAACCAGTCATTGATAGATGCTCAAGCGAACTACATTTCCAGATTGTATTTCTATAGACAATTTATTGAAGTGATAAAATTGGATTATAAAACTTTAAACCTTAAATTTTAAACACCTTCTGATAACCACCCTCAAGATGAAGGACAGCAATAAAAGTGGTGTACCATCGCTTTGTTTTTGGTGTAATATGTGTTTACTCCATATCCTTTTTATTATGTTTTAACAGATTGAATCAAAAAACGTTTCTAATCGAGGAGAACCTAATGATATTGATAATACATTTGAGGACTATACGTCTGTTCGATATTTTTTTCACATTTTAAACTTTCTCCTCTAAAACTACTGAGGCAAATTCAACCAACCTTTACAGGAATAATGTATGGAAGGTCGTTAGATATCTCACATCCTTCTGATTTGACATAAATCATGGCCGCCAGCACGGAACTTAGGTTTAACATTGAACCCTAAGGAAAAAATCACTTTTTTATTTTTTCCTCAGAAACCAATGTAGCAAACTCAACCAAACTTTAATGAAATGATGAATGGAAGCTCTTTGCTCATTTCATTATGATAAGACAAGAAGTAAGTATCATACCACCAAGGCTGAAAATCGATTAACATTTTACCCTAAGGGAATTGATCATTTCGTCGTCTTCTATGAAATTGGAATATGTACGGAACTACAGCTTAACATTAGACTCTAAGAATTTTGGTCATCAGCCTAGACATGGCTTATTTAGAAACATTTTGTCACGTAAGCGATTCAGGCTCAGCCCATATTCCTCTAGTTTTTTTTTTTCTTAGGGACAATTTTCCTAGAGAAAAAAGCAATGGAAAATAGTTGTAAAAAATTATAAAAATATCGTTCTTTGAAGTAGCGTTCAATTCAATTATGTCAATAGAATCTGTGTGTTAAAATGGCAAGACGAAAAATCTGAATAGGTGGATTAAACCAGTTCACTTTAATTAAATGTCATTTTTTTCATTTTTTTCCAAAAAAAAACTATTCTTCAAGCTGACTCTAGATTCTACGCGTATTATTTTTAGATGATCTTCCTTTGTGATTCCTTTTGAAGTCATTTAATTTTATTAAGAGAGTATGAGCGTCAGATTTCAGAAGCATTCGATATCCTAGGGTTTTATCCATTTAAACAGTGTTAAACTTTTTATGCGCATGGATCATATTTTCTTGGTCATAGATCACTTGAAAATGTATAAAATAGACAGTGTATTAAATTCTATCAACTTCCAATTATATCTTCATATATTTAAAGGCCTATAAACATCTGATGCAAATTGAAGGAAAACTCTAGAGAGAACTGTTTCCCTCCAAAATTTAGACTTTTTGTTCAAGTTGTTCCATTAGCATTGCCTTTCAAAACAAGAGGTCAGAATTTAAATTCTAATTACAAAATTTCTGACACTCGTACTCCCTTAAAAATAAAAACGGATGACGGGATCAACAAAAAATTGAAACATGTTTTAAATATATTTAAATGTACACAAATAAACTAATTAAGCAATAATATAATTGATTAGTATTTTTCAATGATCAAAGACATAGCTGTTGTATCCAGATATATTGATTCAAATACTTCAAATAATATTTCAGAGTGAATATCTGTACATAACAATTACTTGACAATTGACAGTTGTATGTGCATTACTACACGATTTGTTTAACCACAATGTCAAATAATTAAATAATGGTATGCATTCTCTATATAATAAAAACGAAGATAGCATCGGTACATCGGTTTCTATTTGTTGTTTGTCATAAATAATTACTATAACTGGGCTTTATTTGTGTATTTCTTGAGTTATCTTTTTCCAAATTTATTCAAGTTGCAGTAATTTGCCTTCTGGAGATGAACATTTTGACAAATCATGTCTCTTATCATTTTTTGGAACTGCAACATGTAAACATGATGCACATTAAAGCTGATATAGGATCATAACTTCAAGTACTTTAAGTAAAATAAATACCAATTTAGCACAAAACTTTGAATGAATCAGATTTTCCGCAATAAATGACAAAAAGACTGTTACAATGTACATAATCGTGATAGGATGACAACGAAGCACTGGTATTCCTTACTGATGACGAAGGTTGGGAAATATGAATCCCCGAAAAAAATAATAAAACAGTTTACACAGAAAATTTGTGATCTAATGGCATTAAGTTTTTCAACATTGCTGACGTGTTTTTATATATAATGTAACAGTCTTCGTTTCCAAAATGCTGTGTTTTTTGTTTGTTTTGTTTTGATTTTTACTTTTGAAATTGGATTACGCTTAACCAAATGATGAACACTCCTAAAGACTGGACTGTTCACTACATCCTTCAATATAAAAGAAAAATATAATACTGTGGGAGGACTTTTATTCGTGGACAACAATTTTTGTGATTTTCATAAATATCACTATTTTGTGGGTACTTAAATTTGTGGCTTGGAATTCTATACAGTAGAACTCTAAGGGCATTTCGTTGGGCACTTAATTTCGTGGGGTTTAAGGAATCATGAGATGCACGAAAATTGGATTCCCTCGAGCAAAAGTACTTTCACAGTAGTAACTGAAACTCAGCAGAATATTATACATTATTCTTCAATGCTTAACCAAAACGATTCCTCAAATGTTATTTCTGTAATTTATATACCCTATAAATATTATTCAGCACTACGTAACCCCCAAAATTCTGACAATAAATAAGATAGTTATCTTCTCACTTTTGAGACAGAACAGTTCCTATTTTTAGCGGTGTGAGATTTCCTTGTCTTGTACCCCCCGTTACAAGACAGAAATTGCCAAGCAACGTATTCAGACGTCATTGACGTCGCTTAGGAACGTAGGATGTCAAGTACGGCTTGGTGGTAAATAAATCGTAGTTCGTGATTACAAAAGTGAGAAAATAAATCAAACACCGCTGAAAATGCAAAATTTAGAAATCTCAGACATCCTCGGGTAAGATTTCAATGGTTCTCGGCAAGCCTCGTCAGAGAAATATTGAAATCTTACCCTTGGGTGTCTGAGATTTCTTGATCTTGCCTTTTCCCCGGTGTTAGATTCATATATTCCATATCCCTATTGTATACTTATACATTCTTGTTATTCCATCTATTAACATCTGCATGGCTAGTAAAGTATTCTAATTTTTGTATCACTAAACAAGGTAAAAGATGATACCAAACATGTCAAAACTGTCAGTAAATAGATAAAAATCAACACTAAAAAGTTATTATTTGCAGATAATTTGTTATATATACTTCGATCCTGAGTTATTTATCAATATCAAAAAACATATTACACTAGTCCATGGATTTTTCATTTTCATTTCAACTTATGATTAACTTGGGTTTCCATCGGAAAAATCTGGCTATTTAAATGGTGAAAATGGCAGGCGGCGAGCGATCAGAACATCATTTGTCCGCAACAAATCTATTACAGTTTTTTGAAATAGAATTTGTTTTTTTTCAGATATTTTGTACATTTACTGGAAGAGTGCATGTGACTTTCATTTTGATATTTGGTAATTTATGCCATAATTATCAGATGTGGAAGTTTTTAACATCATTTTTACTTCAAATATTCGCCTATATGGTACCCAATTTGTCATTCCTTGCATGAAATGAAAGGGACAACAGGAAACATCTACAATGGCTGAAAATTATAATTACATGCCACAATCTGCTAGGGAACTACACAGGAAAAAACACAAATAAGACAGAGGACACACGTTAAGAACAATAGGAACTCGGGACAGCCGGACTTGGTACCATACTAGCAAAAACCAGCGATGGGGTTAAACAGGTTTATGGGCACCCAAACCTCCCCCTTATCTATCCCGTTTCCCTATAGTATAGTAAACATACGAATAAAACCCAATACAGGTAGACTACTAACTCCATGATAGGAGAGAATATGACAATACGTAATTTTGAAAGGTGGGTCAAGGGGTGCTCGCCGCTAATCTGCCGGCTAGCTAAAGGAGCCTAGTCTGCTGGTAGAACACTGTCGCACTACGGAAGAAAAATCAAACTCAAAACTTCCCGCAGGATTTAGTCAAGAATCATCATATATTTCAGTAGACATCGGTAGTATCAGTGAAAGGCCAGTATGTATGTAAAATACATTATTGTAAACTATATGTGACATTTAGAAAGAATCTTTTTAAAAGAGTCAAGCAATGTTTGTAAAAACTGGAATCGGAAACTTGTTTCTTTTTTTCAGTGATTAAAACACAATTTAACCCTATAATACCACTAAAATTGTTTTTCCAACAGAAGCTTTCTAACAATCCTACATTTTTATCTTTAATTTCTAAAAGTTTTAATAGTTGAAAATTAATTCAAATAAATGTGATAGATTTGTTGAAAATGTAAAAAGTAGATAACAGTAAAATAAAACAGCGATCTCATCTTAAGATATCGAGTAAAAGCAATTCCCTCAATTATTCTATATACCGTACCCCTCCCCCTAGATAACAGTTATGCGTGTGTGTGCTTANCCCCCCCCCCCCCCTAGATAAACGTAATGCGTGTGTATGCTTAAGAAATAATTATGTTGCTGATTTTAAATTTTGTTTCAATGACACAAAATCATTTATAAGACGTTGAATGCACAGTTGTAGACCAAAGACACGCAAGTCTCATCACTACCTCATCTTTGTTTCTCTCTACGTGATGTTTAAGATTTAAATACTGATTCGGAATAGCTGCATTTAATCGATTCACTATTTCAAAAACCATTCATTAAACATGCATCTAGATTTATATTTTATCATTAGATGATTCTTTTAGGTATTTGATTCAAACGTCAGTACAGAAAGATATGTGGCATACAAATCATTTGGGAGGACATGCATTTTAATCCGTTAAACAAAAAATCACAGACAAACCATCATTGTGATAGGACTAAAAAGCCATGATATAGGATGGGGACGATAAAATTGTATTTTCAAAACCGTCTGACACTTCCAAACCTTTTTTCTATGCTCATTATCGTTAGAGGTCTTTTTCGAACTTTTCTGAAGTTTTTTTTTTTCATTTGATCACAAAACAATGAAATGAAAATTTAGAAACCATAGTATTTAATAGATCAGAATGGAGAAAAATACTGAATTAAGCATAATTTAACTGAATTGTCCAAGATAATATCTTGATATATAGATTCAAATACTTCGAATTTTTAAGAACATGTTTTTACAAAACAATTGCAGTGCATTTGAAAATTAATGTGCATGATTACACGATATGTTTTATAATAACTTCGAGCAATTAAATAATTTTATGTACTGTGAAAGTATTATTGTTCGAGCGGTTCCAATTTTCGTGGATTTCGTGATTCGCAAAAAACCTCGAAATTTAGTTCCCAACGAAATACATTTCTACTTAGAGTTTGAATGGTTAGTAATCTTAACCACGAATTTTTATAAACATGAAAAAGTAATATTTATGAAACCACGAAAATTGATTTCCATGAATAAAACAGCAAGTTAAAAAAATGATAAACAAATTCTTTGCACATGCATACATTTTGCAACTTTTCATGGCTTTTTTTGTTTATTTTTACTGCTATATTGATTTAAAAAGCACTTTTCAAATAATACACCTTTGGAAATACTGATATTGAATACGTTTACTGCTTTCTCCATTACAGAGAAGAAATCACAAAAAAGAGGAAGTAATTTTCATTAAAAAAAAACCAAAAATACCCAAAATACATAAAAGAAAATAAAATAAGAAAAAAGAAAAAAAATAGTAAGTAATAAAAAAATGTATCAAGAGATTGATTTTTCTTTAATTTACAAAAGCATGAAAAGTCTGGTTCCAAAACTGTATATCATGATTTTTAATGATTGGTTTTCTGCTGACATCGAAACATTGAATGAATGTAAAAAACTTCTTTGAAGAGAATAATTACAAAACAACCATCAGGATTAATATTTTAAAATCGTATTGCTGACATATTCTATATAGAGAGTTGAGTTTCTGTTCCAAAATCTAAATTTGACTCGTTTGAGTTTAAACTGTTGAATCTTGTTTTGCAGACTAGATTAGGGGAAATTGTAATATGTAATTGTAATTAATCACAATTGATTAAAAATTTGATGTAATTGGAAGAAATGTGTCATTGACAAACATTTGAATTACATTTAATTGTAATTTAATTTGTTACTTACCAAAAAGATGTGTAATTTCAATTACTTTTCCAATTACATATTTACATATACATGCTAAAAGAGAGATAATTAAAGATGACTACCTCTATTCTTTTTATGCGTATTCAAGAAAGTTTAGATAGTTGTTTACACGAAATATTATTATGACTTGGTATTTTTTAAACAAAAATTAGTTTTTTTTCCGTTGTTTCGTAAATTGCTGTTTCCTCCGATCCATTGTTTTTTCATTTTTTATATGTTTAACAGAGCAACTCTTGATAATCTAAGTTAAAACATAAATTAAAACTAGATTTGCAATTGCAAGCTATAGCCGATGTCACCCCAGACTCCCCATTCGATGATTCCATCTTGTTCGCAGTCTCAAAATCAACCTAGAAATCAAATTTCTTGGAAATGACGGCCATTTTGAAAATTTTAAACGCAAAACATGCAACTTCAGATGGTGGTCCAACTCTGTGCAAAGTTTCAAAACAACCCATTCAGCCATTTCAAAATAATCGCTCGGACAAGAATTATTGGAAGAATAAGAAAAATAATAATAATAATAATAACTAGATTTGCAACTGCTAGCAATAGCCGATGTCGCCCCAGACCCCCAAATTCGATGATTTCATCTTATTCGCAGCCTCAAAATCTACCTAGAAATCAATTTTCGTTGAAATCGGACAATGTTGAAATTTTGACGTATTTTGGCGGCCATCTTGGAAATGGCGGCCATTTTGAAAATTTTAAACCCACAGCATATAACTTCAGATGATGATCTAACTTTGTGCCCAGTTTGAAAGCAATTGGTCCAGCCATTTCAAAATAATCGCTCGGACAAAAATTATTGGAAGAAGAACATGAAGAAGAATAATGATAATAACCAGAAGAAACGTAGAATAACAACATGTCACCCCGACAAAGTCTGGGGTGACATCATAATAATAATCAGAAGAAACGTAGAATAACACCATGTCATCCCAACAAAGTCTGGGGTGACATAATTATATATATATATATATCAATGTATAAACAGTTAAAATATGTTTATTGTATTTTATTATAAATGCCTACAGCAATATAGCTTCTTATCAGTTGTTTGTCTTATTTACTTTTGTGTCAGTGAACAAGACTTAAATAGTGTGAAATGGGTGCCCTTAGGCATTAAAATCAACCTTCTAAATACTTGCACATTTTCAAATTAACTGAATGTTCTGTTGTTGTATTTAAACTGGTTGCTGAGCTTTCATGAATATTTTACTCAGACATTCTAGTAACAATTATATACTAGTCATAAAAAGAAACGATACCAAGATAATAAATATCATAAACTCAAAAGTATAAACAGTTGAGGAAAATTTATTGTTACAATAAAAGATGAGGTGTATTAAAGTTATACTGCAGGAAAAAATATTCTGGTAGACGTCGTCAAACGTCATAAGGATTTCATGAATATGCTCGTTTCAAATCTTTATTTCTGAATATGCGACAATTTCATGAACATGTTGGTTTTAAGATTGATTTGCGTTCTGAAATCTAAGACCAGGAGGTTGAGAATAGTCTGATTAGCTGTATGTGTCCTCAAGATCTAAAAACACGAAAACAAATTAAAAACTCACTGGCAGAATTTAGTTTTTTTACGGATTTTTTTCGTGAACGTCGTTTAAAGCCACATTGCACGACAAAGTGGGGATTTTTTTTTCGAAACTTTCGAAAAATTAGTGCAAGAAACAACTCAGAAATGTATGCAAATGTCTTTGTATTGATGAAGGTTTACAATAAGAAGTTTCACAGATTTATACGCTGTCAAAACTTTTGGGGGAAAAAATTGGAATTTTTGTGAAAAATTTCATTTGTTTTCAATGCAAGTTTTGTTTTTCACACGTTCGAGATCAAAATAACCTTTTCATTTTTAACATTTACCCAAACATTTTCCATAAAAAATCACTTTTTAAAAAACAAAATCAAAATTTAATGGCGTCTTGTGTCGTCATCATTCCATATTTTTGGAGAATTTTTCATGAATAAAATTGCCTATACTTACTAGCATTAGACTCATAAGGGTTAAAAAATATTGGTGAAAGGAAAAGGTATCGTTTCTGTTTGTGACTAGTATAAAAGTTATTCACATGTAAGTTGCCTGGAAATTGAGGGAATTTGAAATAACTCAAAATATTACTGAGTTAACTTGCCAGTCAGTTTATTCAGGCACTGAATCTCTTGCTAGACAACATTTATGTTCGTTTCGGCACCATTGTTTATCATCAGGTCATTGGAATCCCCATGGGTACTAATTGTGCACTTCTCATTGCAGACCTTTTTATGTTCATGTTAATTCATGAAAAAACTACAAAATGGAACTGTACCAAATAGTGACAAACTTATTTCTATTTTCAATGATAATAGCAGGTATATTGACGATATCCTTACTATTGACAATCCCCAGTTTTTGGCTTATGTTGACACCATTTACCCACAACAACTGAAACTAAATAAGGCAAACAATGATTCTAAATACTGCCCTTTTCTGGATCTAAGTATCACCATTGACTCTGGTAAAATAAAAACTAAAGTTTATGATAAAAGGGATGATTTTGATTTTACAATTACTAATTTCCCCTTTCTGGACGGCGACGTTCCCCTAGCTCCATCCTACGGGGTGTATATATCCCAACTTGTACAATTCGCTCGCATTTGTTCCACCCTTGATGATTTTAATGAGCGTAACCTTACTCTCACATCCAAACTTTTACAACAAGGTTACAGATTTCATAAATTATAAAATACTTTTAAGAAGTTTTACAGAAGATATGAACATTTGATATCTAGATATGACGTGACTCGGAAACAGCTAATAACAAAGGGCATTTCTCATCCTCGATTTTATGGAAATGTTGTTAAAAAATGTCAAAAACTGATTAATAATCCAGAAAAACTGGGACGTAACTTGCATTCTTTACGTAATAGTGGATATCGACGAGATATTCTGAACAAATCCGTTAAATTGGCTTTGGATTCCAGTGACCTGAAGACTTTACATATATACTGGCCTCTCACTGATACTGCCGATGTCTGCTGAAATACATGAAGACTCTTTACCCAACCCTTCGGGAAGTTTTGAGTTTGATTTTTCTTCCGTAGTGCGACAGTGTTTTACCAGCAGACTAGATTCCTTGAGCTAGCCGGCAGTTTAGCGGCGAGCACTCTTTGACCCTTCTTTCAAAATTACGTTTGTCTTGTGCTTTTTCTGTTCCAAGATAGTGGTCATTGAGTTAGTAGTCTACCTGTATTGGGTTTTATTCGCGTGTTTATGATACTATAGGGTAACGGGATAGAGAAAGGGGAGGTTTGGGTACCCATAAACCGGTTTAACCCTACCACTGGCTTTTGCTGGTGCCGGTACCAAGTCCGGCTATCCCGAGTTCCTATCGTTATTTATGTTTGTCTCTTGTTTTCATTATTGTTTTTCTGGTGCAGTTTGCTTGTAGATTGGGGCATGTGATTGTAGTTCCTGGCCATTGTAGGTGTTTGCTGTTTTCCTGTTTTTGTAATATTACCACACCACAGTAGAAATCATAGGTAAACTTTTGGGTCTGATGGGTTATCGGATTTTCGTCAAAATTGCAGGGTAGGTATATCCTATCATAGTTTTTAGAACGTCAGATATAAGTATATGTAATGTGTTTTGCGTTATTTGCGAACATCAATACTTTATACTTATGCTCAATTTTTCGTAATAGTGGCCATTTTGTTTTGGTCTATAGACTTAAAAATCAGAAGTTGAAAGTAAATAACCTTTTGGTGGCTGAGGCAACGTTTTGTGAGTATTGATTAAGCCGTTTCAAAAGAGTAAATATTTAAAAAAAATTACGATGCTGAGCCAAACGATGACGCCGGACACCAAGGGATGTAAAGACTTATCTGGGCCTTAGGGCAAGATTACCTAACAATAGAATAAAATCTAATTTAAATCTAAATATCGGGAGAACCATAGCGTGTGGCAGATACGGACCTATTTCCAATCAGCCTTAAGCAGCAAGATTCATTCTTGTTTTTATCTATTTTGCCTTAATTGTTTGTATAAGGATTAATGCAAGATATTCAACAGCACATGCCAATAGTAAGATATTGCAACATCAGAAAAAACATTTAACTTGAAGGTTATATGTTAATGCTTGTTAATTAGATATTTAATTATGCCCAACAGTAATAACGTGCATACAGAAATCTTTGTAATTATCTTAGCATTATGGAATTATCACGACCCTATTCATTGCATGTAAACAATGTTAAAATGGATAACAGGAAACACATACAATGGCTGAAAATTATAATTACATGCAACAATTTGCAAGGGAACTACACAAGAAAAACACGTATAAGACAAAAGACAAACGTAGACAACGATAGGAAATCGGGACAGCCGGACTTGGTATCGGCACTTGCAAAAGCCAGTGGTAGGGTGAAACCGGTTTATGGGTACCCAAACCTCCCCTTTATCTGTCCTGTTTCCCTATAGTATAAAAACATACGAATAAAACACAATACAGGTAGACTACTAACTTCATGACCACAATCTTGAAAGGAAAGAAAATTTATTTTTTATTTAAGCTTCTAAAAAAAGATTTTTTGGCGAAACAAGATCTCTAGTGAGCCAATTTATCTTAATACACACCACCTGATATGACAAAAAAAAGCCTATGGTCATCCGTATTCATTTAAAAGTCTTGTTGAAGGTATAATATATATTATCAAGCGAAATGTGGCCAGTTGTAGCGATTTGAAAGGTTTAAAACGTCTTATAAGGCGACCGTGTAAATGTATTTGTTTCGCAATATTATTCAAATAACTTTGCATTTGACTTTAAAATGAGATATCGGTGTGTTATTGGAGTTTAAGGCTTATCATAGAAATTATAAGTGAATGTATGAAATATTTTGATTAGAGCAATTTTTCGTTACAAATTGTGTCTTTTTGGCTGCAAAGGTTTTGGATATTTATCTGTCGGAAGGAACCTTATCTTATTGTTGTTTTGTTACAAAAGTCAACAGTTAATACCTACACTAGCAGAAAATTGCAATCAAATTCAACATTCCCCCGGGCAACCACACTACACAGAAAAAAAAAAAACAAACAAACAAACACAAAACTAAAACAAAAAATAAATTAAAAAAAAGACTAAAATGGACTAGAGATCAAGATTAATTACGATAGGAACTCTGGATTGCCGGATTTGGTACCGTCACTAGCAAAAAATAGCGGCAGGGTTTGACCAGTGTATGGGTATATAAAACAAATAAACAAAAGTCACAAAAGAGAAAGCATTTACGCTTAAAAATACATTTAAATAGAAATAGAAATTCAAGAATTTTTCCATTGCCTGGTTTTACCATGTATTTGTAGAGACTTTGTCTAATGTGCATGTCAACAGCCCTTCATTTCATATTTCTTAATGCTTTTTTCGTTTCGGGATTTGCCATATTTCATTTTTGATATATATTTTGAGAGTACTGAATTTCCCATGGTAAAGGGTTCGGATAATCGTTTTATATAAGTCAGAGATAACAGAATGCACCGAAGTTACTATGAGTTAATTTTTACATATGTCCATTTCGACAACTTATGTCTCTGTTCAGTGCAGATCAAATAAAATTTTGTTAATTATGAATCTATTGAACTTTTTTTCTGAAAATATATAGTTATATATAAGTTCACTTAAATACATGCTGAGTTTTATAATTTGAAGATATATTTCTAGTATCTAAATGCCGACTTAAGTTAACCCATACTTACCACATACGATATGATGGATTGCCTTTGTAAGAACACGAAATATATATATCATAACTGACAAGATTCCGTAACCCTTGTAGCTATATATAGAGTTACCCTATTTCACCATAATGTGTAAGTAATTTTTCATCAAAATTGTGAGAAATGATTAATTGTCCCCACACCATTTGATTTCTTTAACGACTTATATCATTTGTCATAAAATTGAGACTGAAACCCATTGCAATTTGATTTCGACATTTGGCGTCAGAACGCAAAACACTCATTGTTTGCTCAGAATTAAAATCAATGTGTTGGAATACCCAAAATTAGATAGATTATGTATATATAAGATATTTATTGTTTCGTCAGTTTAAATGCATTTCATTGCCAAAGAAAGCACAAAGTCTAACAGGATATATACCAATAGGACATGTTATGAAACATTATTAGTTTTTAGCTTACTAACGTCAAATTAACGGATTTATGGAGAATTTTCCCACAGGATCCCCCTATTGGGAAACGAATGCGATCCTTATGGTGGATTTTTTTTATTAGTGGTTGGGATTTTTAACATTTCATCAAAAACGAGGATGAGAAATACCCTTAGTAATAAGCTGTTTTCCAGCTACGCCATATTCTGATATCAAATGTTTATATCCTCTAATCAACTTTTTGGGTGTGATAGTAAGGTACAAATGTAATGGTCATTAAAGTCGTCAAGGGTAAAACAGACACGTACCAGTTCAAATATATACATCCTTTAGGATGAAGCTAGAGGAACGTCGCCGCCAAGAAAAGGGAAATTAGTAATAGTGAAATCAAAAGGATTCATTTTTATCATAAAAAAAAATTGTTTTAATTTTACCAAAGTCAGCGGTGACAGTATAATCCAGAAAATGACAGTATTTAGAATTATTGTTTGTTTAATTAAGTTTTAGTTCTTGTGAGGAGATGAGTGTGACATATTAACCTAAATAAAAAAAAAACTGGGGATCGCCAACAGTGATGTAATTATTGAAAATAGCTAAAATTTACTATCACAGGTCACAATCAACAAAGATACTGCACAAGAAAAACTCGGCTGAAAGACAAAATACAAACGTATACAACGATCGGAACATGGGATAGCTACACTTTAGTATTGGCAATATAAAAAGTCAGAGGTAGGGTTAAAACAGTTTATTGGTATCCAACCTCCTTTTGTTGGTACAGTTTACCTATCCTATAATAAACATATGAATAAAACCCAATATTGAAAAACTACTACTTCAAGACCAATATATTGAATAAGAAAAAAAAATGAGACAAAGTTTATTTGGAAAGATGGGTTAAGTAGTACTCGCCACTATTCTGTCGGCTAGCTAATGGAGTCTAGTTTAAGCAAGAATTGTCTTTACATGTACTTGGTAGCTTGGTACAAAATACATTAAACATGTTCGTCCCTTTAGCAATTATTATGAGAAAAGCGTCTGGGGTTCAACTGTCCTTAAATTGAGGATCTGATCTGCAATACAATCATTCTCCTTTGGCCAAATAGAGTTAGAACCAGAACAAAATTGTAATCCATGCCATTAAATAATTGTGGTAACTTGTGTTGTTTTTTATTATTCCTTCTATCAAAATGTATGCCAGTACCAAAATAATACCTTTCTGACTCGAAAAATTCAAATCTTATACTCTAAGTGCAGTAATTACCTTTTGGTGCTTATTTGTTTAATTTTGAGTTGAAGTAGAAACCATTAAATTAATGTACTATGTTTTTGTACTATACAAAAATCTATATTTTGATAGAGCCTGGTAGCTCATAAATATGCTTCTTAAACATGGGGTTTGAAACCCATAATTTGAAGTCATCATTCTATAAGTTTTGCGGTCAACATCGCAATCTTGTCAACCACTATTGGATATCCCAGTAAACAACATATCTTTTCCCTTAAAAGTTTCATTGTTGTTTCCTCAACCGGATTTGACTTTACTACTGGATATGGCATGTTCAACGTGGCTGGTGTCTTATAAGAAGCAGTAGATGCAAACTCTGCTGGTGCTACTAGTCTCTCTCACGTTTTATTGGGTCTTCGTTCCTCATCATTGTTTGTGTGTCTTCATTTTGTTTTTTCTGTGCCGTACTCATGTTATGACTTAGTTTCTTTGTTTGCGATGTTACCATTGTCCTTGGATTATTCCTTTTAGACTGAGTTCGATTCTCACTTATTTTTGAAACACTGTCATTTTATATCTCGTTAAATAACTTCTATTTATGCCCACCCCTGAATGTGGGAGGGTCATGTAAATATACATTTTTTCATAAGTCTATATGTTCAGTACTGTGTTAAGGTCTATATTTATTCGCAACCTGCTTTAAAAATAGCTTGATAATTACAAAATACCGAAGTTTCTTTCTGCGTATCGCTATTTCGACAACTAATGTCTCTTCGGTGAAAATAAAATGAGAGCATTGGATGAATAAGAATCGAAAAATTTATAAAAGCTGATATAGAACAACAAATCAAAAGGATATAAACTTAAAGCCAAAATAAGTTAAGGATAGAGCTTTGCATGAGAAAGAAACTACTTGGTAGTCAACAGAATTTTCTAATTTATATATTGTAAGTTTACAAATAAAGTCGGTTTTGGCAAGTACCGAAGTACGTGAACAGCATGAACCCTGACTCGTATTACCAGAATAACTTTTTATTAATGTACCAAGGCCCACGTTACAACGCTTGAGGGACATTTGTGAAATTTTGGTTTAATATTACAAAATCAGGATAACAGCAAACACCTACAATGGCCAGGAACTACAATCACATGCCACAATTTACAAGCAAACTGCGTCAGAAAAACAATTATGAAAAGAAGAGACAAACATAAATAACGATAGGAACTCGGGATAGCCGGACTTGGTACCGGCACTAGCAAAAACCAATGGTAGGGTTAAACCGATTTATGGTAACCCAAACCACTCCTTTTTCCATCCCGTTTCCATATAGTATCATAAACATGCGAATAAAACCCAATACAGGTAGATTACTAACTCAATGACCACTATCTTGGAACAGAAAAAGCATATGACAAAACGTAATTTTGAAAGAAGGGTCAAAGAGTGCTCGCCGCTAAACTGCCGGCTAGCTCAAGGAATCTA
>MJUU01000227.1:73190-89947 GCA_002080025.1 Modiolus philippinarum | reverse complement strand
TACATAAGGATAATGGGTACCAGACTACAACAAGGGACTCTTTAACTTACCGGTATTTTATTTTGTCGACATAATAAGCCCGTTAAAGATTAGATATAATCAAATCAATTATTTTTCTTCTCGAATTCCGTTACAATGTAATGAACTGGTTACAACCGTCCTCGGATTATCTATATTTGAACACATTCTGTAACGTCGAGTAAGCCAAAGTGATTTAATAACGAATCAAATGCGGAAAAAAATTATCGATGATGCTTTTTATAAGTATAATTTCCCTTAGTTATCTACTGGTGGACCAAAATTGGTCATCAATAAATTGTTTTGGGAATGTTCATAATGGCTTATATAAATGGAATAAGCTCATTTGCACGTACAATTCTATTTATAAAAAGTGATATTTTCAGTAAAGAATAAGATATAATTAGGCAGTAACAATTGTTGTTCTGGGTGGTTTTACTTCGAATGAAGGCTCAGCAAAATCTACAAAAACTGCATAATTAGATTGTTAAATAACAAAATACCGAAGTTAATGTTAATTTATTTTCTGCATATGCGCATTTCGACAACTTATGTCTCATCAGTGCAGATCAAGCCAAACCATTTGGAAGTTCATATACCAAAAAAACGTGTTAAATTTGATAGAAAACTAATAACCAAAAGGATCTAAACAGAAAAGCCAAAATAGTACATGTATATGGACTGCTCCATGTTGCAAATAGCGATTTATTCATACCTTTAACTTCCACGGAGTTGTGATACTATCAGTATATTTGTCTAGAACACTGATATAATTGGTCTTTCAGTTGTTGTCAAATATGTGTTGCAAAACACCACAAGGCAAAAGTAAAATGGTCAAGTGTGCTTTTAAAAAGTTGATTAAAACAAATGACTATATACCGAAGTTAATGTGAATTTAAATTCTGCATATGCGCAATGTTACAATAAAGTAAAAAAAACAAAGAACCTAAGTATTAATCATTCGAAAATAACTTATCTGTTATTTGTTACCACTTGGTCGATGCCTCTGCTTGTGGCCTATTCGTCCCCGAGGGTATTCACCAGCCCAGTAGTCAGTACTTCGGTGCTGACCCGAAAGCCGATTCTATTTGAAACCTTTGCAAAATCTAAAATTTTTGTAAAAAGTGAAAATAAGGGGTATCTCCAAAACGCAAAGCTCTGTCCATTGCTGTCCTTAGCTAATTTTGGCTTCACATTTAGATTATATTAGGTACATTTGTTTATTTGTTCTCTATCAGTTTTTGAACATATTTGAAGTTTATGACCTTCCAAACGTTAAGATTTTATCCGCATTGACTCATGAATGAAGAGACATAAGTTCTTGAAATGCATATACATGTATATGCAGAAAATAAATGCACAGTAACTTCGGTATTTAGTTATTAGTTAGTTATTAGTTATTATTTATTTCTGACAATCCCATTTTTTTCTTCCTTATTTCATTCTTTTTCTTTTTCTATTTATTAATAGTTCTTCTCTTTTCAGCTCACGTAAACATATAAACTACTTATGATAATGCCGAATGCCATATCAATCGTAGAGACTCAATCGTAGTTCTTCGAAATCGACGAAAATAAGAAAACAAAAATTTGTTTTAAGTTTACCTACTGCAACACCTACTAAGCAAAATAATTATTCCTCAATGTGATATATCAACAAATACATTGCAAACAACAACCAAACGTGAAACTGTTGAAATAAATGTCGAAACAAGCAATTATAGTTATCATTATGAATGAGGCTTTTATATCGCTTGTTATAAACTCGAGCTATTTAATTACACAATAATAATTAACGAGCTTCAGCGAGTTAATTATTATTTGTAATTAAATAATGAGAGTTGATAACAAGCGATAAACAAACTTCACAAGTTGTGAAACCTATTTCTCTTATGATAAATTTCATTTGTAATCTCTTCTGTTGTGTTCTTCCTATTACGTTAAGTTGGGAGAATTTAGAATTTAGTTTGTTGTGTTTGTGAACACATTGAATATTGATTATGTACTTTAAACTTATAATGAAAGTAAAGTCTAACAATAAAATTTCCCGTATATAAAGTAGAAACTATAAACAACGATAAGTGGTGTAGATGTAGGAACTATGTTGCATTATAAGCACATGTACACAACAATCAATAGCAATGACAAGTACATGGTTCCATGCTGGTGACAAATTGAATTGTAATTTCAGTTTTAAACATCTATAATAAATTTAATTTCTGTTTGTCAGTTGAGTGAAAATGTTACGAATTATTTGTAATTAAATGTAGGTGTAAATTTCTATATATCTGTGGTAACTGATTCCGATGTCAATTTCCACGCGTCAATGATCTAAATCCAGTTCACATTACATCAAGAAGGAAACTTATTTTTAGCAATAAAATAATATATTTCATGTTGCCAAGACATATTTAACTGTTTTGAGAGAACGAATTAATATGTGTGTACAAACGAAGCTATTTTTTTTTTAAATTTTTTCCTGTTTCCAATAAAATTTAAAAAATAATGCAGACGACATGATAATAAAAATAACAAAAGAATTTCCATGACGTAGTTTTGACCCGATGTGTGACCTCTAGAACAACACATGAAAATATGACTGAAAAGTTATTTAATCATATGAAAGGCCAATGAAATGATAGCATAAAAGTTATCACTAAGTGATACGAAAATTATCTAATCGTGTAAGAAATAGATATTGCTGCCACATCATAAGAGAATATAGAATTAACACGTAGAGAAATAACAACAAAGACAAAAATGAAAGCAGTATTGGAGCTCAGTTTTGTTAGCAATAATTTATATATAGAGTTGCTTAATTCTCTAATTATTATAGTTATCCTTATTTTTATAGAAAAATACTGAGAATGCTTCACACATATCCACGTGTACGTAGACCACAAGGATCTCTTACACGTAATTATTTTTTTTTAATGGTTTACAATCACTTGCCTCTGTTTAATCAATGCACAAAAACCACATACCTTATACTCTACAGGTGCCGAACATTCTGGGTTGTATTTGTTGTCTTCTCCGATGAAGGTAGTGATTGTAGAATACAAGACAAGAGTCAAGTGATAAAAGATGGCTTCTGTTGACCGGAGTCAAATTGAGTTCTTGTAGGTTGTTATTCTTTCGGATATTGAATAAGAATTTTTTAATTTTAATGATGTTCTTGGTCGTGTTTTCGAATCTTCAACGTGCAGATTACATATACCACAGATTTTTAAGACCGAATTGACTTTCCAAAAGGCAGTATTATTAGGAAATATTATCTGGAGTTACATGTAGGCGATCAAAATAAAAAAAATTCAATGTGGTTTTACAGTTACCAAACCTTTCGCAAGAATTGTTGCAAATGTTTTAAATCGTTGCCTACACTTATTAAAGAAACGAATTAACAGTAAATTAAGTTTCTGTATACGTCTCAGTGAGTAACCTCTCATCAACAGCATTAGAATCAAACAATGTGGAGAGCCATAATCTAAAAGTAGTCTAAAAAGTACTCAGTACCACAAATATCGAAATAGGAGGCCAAATCCAGTACCCAGGACATCAACCGAGTGCCATACACGGAAGGAAGCCTAAGTATTTTTAACGTAGACAATTGATAAAATTTTAATGAAGAATGATACTTTTTGACATATTCGGATTTTTAAAATGACGTAAAAGGTTTAATTTCAAATATAGCCTTAACGTTATCTTGCGAATATTTGGTGTATTTCTATTTATTTGATTGTATCTTTTACTCTAGTATGTTTTTTATATAAAATGACATGGTTAGATTTCTCGAAAAAGGGTCAGTGTTGTTCAGATCGACTATCTTCCGGTTTGGTTGAGACCATCAAGATGCCGAGGCGTGAAGATAGACAAAATACCGAAGTTACTGAAGATGTAGTAAAAAAAACGTCAGTAGAATACAAAAGGAAAAATTGCAAGAACACAAGAAGGCAAAAGACCAAATATACGTCACATTCGCTTCCGGATTTGTTGAGGCCATGAAGATACAAAGGCGTGATCTTGCTAACGTCTGAACTTAAAGTTGAAGGAAAATTGTCCTTGATCTTGCTATAATTTTTTAAATAGATGTCCTTTTATAATTGCATTTTCAGTATCATTTATTTCATATAAAAAATGTCGGAGACTCGGGACAGACAATCAAACTATATTGCTTTGATGGGTGACCTTTTCACGACTTGCTTTTGAAAAACATATTTTTCTTAATTGAAGAAAAACTTTTTTTTTAAAACTACTTAGTATTCAGTAATTGCAATACTATTAACTTCACAGGGACACAGTAGTCAAGTTAAAAAAGTGAAACTGATTTGTTCCTCGTCAATTTCTTGATATTGTACAACTGACTGACGGTTAAGGAGCAATTAAAGTGGTATCTTAGAAACTGTCTCGATAATCCAATACGTTAAACATGGGGACACTTGTTAATCAATAGATCCACTCAATAAATCTTAATTCCAAAATTAAAATGCTATTACTGGTGCCACGAATATATTTTAATTTCCGGTTATGCTTTGTTATCATGTAGATAAAAAAACCATGGAAGCTTACTTGTGTCTAGTCGTTTTTATCATTTTTGTTGACGCGACTATAAACGCATTGTTTTGGCGTTTTGTTACCTTGTTTGAATTGGCATATTTTAATTAAATATACGATAACCCTAATTCTGTTGTGGAAGTTATAATGGATCAAATAAAGTCTTACATCTAACGTCAGGGTTAAAGAAAAAACTTAACATGTGTATTCCAACTACAGTCAAACTTGATCTAAGCAGCCACTCACGGGACAGGAAAAAGTGGCTGCTTAAAAAAAAGTGGCCTTTAATTTAAAATTGAGGAATTCGATCGCTTAGTTTTTAAAACTGTTTCGTCCCTGCCAAGTGTACTCGTCAGATTGTTTTATATATACTTGTACAAGTACATATTTTTGAGCAAGTATATAACGGCTGCCATTACAGTTCTAAAATATAAAAGTACTTCTCTGAATATTAAAATGCTAATGTCTATTTACAGGTAAAAAGATGTCTTTTGTATTTATTATTAAATTCGATTAAAAAAATCTGATATTGCTGTTTTTCTAGTTTCTGTTCCCATCATCTCCAGAAGTTCATCATTGATGTCCATAATTTTGTTTAGCAAGGTAGTTCTTCCCAACTTCAGTGCAAGTGTTTTCATTTGATTTGTCATGCAATTCTGTGCATCAGAAATGGAGATTACTTTTTCTGTATCCTCATCAGTGCCTTCACAATCATCTTCACAATTATCATCTTCATCTTCGTCGTCAACATTATCATCAAAATCTGTTAAAAGTCCATTTGCTGGTTTTGACCACTCTTTGAAAGATTCATCAAATGTTTTCAAAGAATTATCAATGTCTATATCATCCACATCCTGTTCATCAGCATCTTATCATTAGCCATATCCAGCGAAATACTCTCAGCCTCAACAAATCAACAACGTTTGAAACATTTAACAATTGTCTGTGTGTCAACTTCACTCCATGCTTTGGCCACCCAATAAATAGCATCTAAAACAGAGATCTCCTTCAAAAAATCTGACCCACATTTTTCAGTGTTTCTTTCCATTTGTCGTATCATATGCAACAATTGCAACAATTGATTTTTTCTTATTTTAAGCTTCATTGCTTGTATTATTTCTTGGTCCATGGACTTCAGCCAACATTCAAAAATAGAACTGTTCATCCATGCTTTTCTATTAGCTTTGTAGTGCACTTGCAAACTATGCACATTTATTTTACCGAAACCCTAACGTCAGGGTTAAAGACCAAACTTTACATGTGTATTCCAGCTATAACAATGTGTTTATTTATCAATTTCTGATGTCTTACTTAATTCAGTGCGTGAGTGATTCAAATATAACTTTTATTTCTATTAGATTTTATATCAAAATTGTACTTCCAGGTATCAAAAATCGAAAAGGAATTACAAGATGGCCTTTAAAATCTATGGTCATAACTACATGTGTATAAGCCAATAGCAATGTCACGGCATAGACGCAAATCGGATTACAACGATATTATGTACACTTTTCCAGTTAATTCTATGTTTGGTGATAACCCTGCATTCATGGATAATTACGAAAGCCGAGAAGGGACATCTTTTTGAGGAATTCAGAATTCTGAATACGGAATTCTGAATTCGGAATTCAGAATTTGGATTTCCCGCCTTTCCTTCAGTATGGTGCAGTTAATCATTTAATGACTCGTATATTACACTGGTGGCGGAAATTACTTGGGAAGACCATACGTATTTCATTAGATTGATAGACTGAAACGCAATAAAAGTGAGCACACAGTAGATAAAGTTATGGGGGTACTCAGGGGATATTGATTTTGATTCTGAATTTGTATTCAAGAAAATAAATTAATGTGCGTTATATTGTATGTACAATGTGTATTATAGATGTCGAAGTTGTTTTTTTGTATTTTTACAAAACAAATAAATTACCGTTTTCTCTTGAAAATGGCTATCAAGAATTCCGAAAGAGTTTATTAATTTGCACATTTTCGTATGGGCATTAAAGATATTGATTAAATAATGGAAATATTAGATATTTTGCATGGAATTATTTTTTTTCAAAGGAAGATAACATTTCTGTCTTCACACTTATTTTAGACATTTTATAACGTGGATTATTTTATTCATATTGTTACAGTGATTTATTTCAAATTTTAAGCTTGTTTTAATAGTTTTATAGTTTAATGTTATTTCCTTGCGTCGATACAGGCAGTATGAAAGTAAAATTATCTTATATTGTCATACTAGATATTAATACACTCTCATGCGTTCAGAGTCCTCATCATGATCCCTTAAAAAATGAAGACGCATGTTTTTGAATTACAATTAATATAGTCATAATTTCAACTGCAATAAATAGCAACATATTATTTTAAATATGCTGAATTGATTTGGTATTCTTAACTACTAGTATATTTTGGTGCACAATGTTCTTTTTTTTATTACAGCCGCGGTTTCTACGTAATTAGCTTAATTCAATAAAGGACAAAGCCACTTTTTGGCCCTATAATTAAGTTGAAATTTCAAGGTGTCCATGCACATTTGAAGTAACAATTATTCTAAAAAGTCTTGCAATAGTATACCTAAAAAATTCCAAAAACTTTTCGCAAATGGGTTTCCAATTTTCAGAAAGTAGCGCAAACGTAATCAACCAATCATGATAAATAAAGTTTTAAAGGGGGTTCCGTAAATTGTGATCTTGTCTCGTGTACATTTACTCAGTATCCTTTGACAATTAAAAAACAATTTGCTTTCTTTAAGAAAAGAAAGGCAAAACGTGAACCGTATTGTTTTAGGAAGAAAATATTTCTATTGAAATTTTTTTTTGTTGTATCAAGAGATTAGGATGCATTTTTCCAAATACTAGACTGTCGGTTTACGTATTTGAAGAAGTATAACAATATTGGGACAATGAAGAAAATTCAGATGGTACTTAGTCAGTCATGATTTTGAAATACTTTCCGAATTGTTCTGTCCATCTGTGTATGTATTGCCCATATCTTTGAATTTTATGTTGCTACGTTCCTTTACAATCGAATTGATGTGTGTCCTGTGGTTTAAATGTTGTGTTGACTTTTGGTTCTTCTGTTGTATTGGAATGACAGTCCCTGTAAGATGAACTTTGTCCATTTGCTCATGTTTGTTGATGATCCCGCACCCACGAGAGACAAACGGATTAATGTATAGCATTGATCCACATTAAACAATCAATATTGCTTCAGTTTGGGCTAAGAGCCATCTTGATCTTACTGTGAGGTAAAAAGATTTGCTTATGGTGGAAGGCTTCATGGTGAACTTCAAAATTGAAATCAACAATAAAAGTATATATAGTTCCATTGTTAATTAAAATTTGTTTTCCTCGTATATTTAAGTATACATGTAAATTGTGATCTTGTCTCGTGTACATTTACTCAATATCCTTTGACTTTATTCATTGGTAATGAGGGTCAATGTAATCTTTAAAACAGCTGATTGCAAAATTATACATTAATAAAAAAAATATTGTGATTTAATCCTGTAAATTTTATTCAAAATTTACTTGAAACAAATGTTTGAAAAATGTGATTTTGCATGTATCAAATGTGATTTTACATGAATCAAATGACTTTAAAATAAAAGGATCCTGTTCTGGCTCTGTACATGTACTTTTGCTATGTAAATATAACAAGGCCAAACCGAATTGATGTGTAGTTCCTCAGCCGGACATTCCTTTATCTATTTTCAAGAAATAAGCTTTGAAATTGAAATTGAAAATTATTACCTACACCTGCAAAATTATTTTGCATTATATACTTGAGTCACTTATGTCAAAAATATATTATTAACATCATTACTTTAACTTCATTTGCCAAATTACACCATTAATTTATTTACTTTTACACGCTTTGTATATATATATATATAAGTATTATTGGTAAAATCTGCATCCTCAAAGAAACGACACAATAAATTAGAAAATTTATTGAGAAACAATAATCCCCAGAGATACATTAACAGTTATTTGGCGTGTTAGGGTAATTGACCTATGATCACTTATATATCAGATAGTTTACTTTAAGACTAATACAGAACATAAACATCAAGGTATTCCAAATTTCAATAATCCGATGTACACCGAATGCTTTTAAGTGTGAATCGCTAAGGCGGTTCACGCAAAAAAATATAGAAACACTGTCAAGTTCTATGAACTTTACTGCAAAAAGGGTGAACACAATTATCAAATTGGGAATTATATTGTGAGCAGAACAGGTTAAATAAATACATGATTGTATATCATTTGAATTTTAATTTATACAATTATTCTCAAAATGCAAATGCTATCCCTGTCAACACCAAAGAGGATTGATAATACAGGTTTATTTATAGACTTTATAGTCTTAGCATTGAGGACAAGAGACCATTAGTCATCTCTTTGAACATACTTCACATCGGGTGCCAAGAAGCATATTTCTCCGTGTGTATTTTATCATGCTTTTACGGAAGCGTATTTATACAACATGAAGAAAGAAATATTTCATTTTTATGAGATAATTATTTCAATACTCTGAGACAACATCTCATAATTATGTGATACTAGTATAATTATCTTATTATTATGAGATAATAATCTTATAATTATGCGATAATTATCTTATAATTATGTGAAATTATCTCAAATTTATGAGATAACATCTCATAATTAAATAATTTCTCATTATAATGAGACAATATCTCATTATTATGAAATAGTATCTCATAATAATGAGATGTTTATCTCATAATTATGAGATACTTATCTCGTATTATGAGATAATATCTTAAAATTATTAGGTAATTATCTCATAATTATGAGATATTTTTTCTTCATGTGGCATCAATATGCTTCCGTATGTTTTTTGCCTTTGATTTTATGATAAATTCACATGGAGCGAACTCTGCGTCGTGTACTATTTATCATTGCATCAGAGCAAAAAACAAAAAAAAAACAGGATACTATGCACAGTGACACAGAACAATATGCTCCATGGCATATTTATCGGGTTATCCTGTGTGTACTTGCTAAAACATATGATTTATATGGCATTATAAGTTGAATTTAAATTTGTATTTTCTGGATCCAATAAAACCTTCGTAAGCTTGATATGATAACCGGGATGATAATATGCACCACCTAAGATCAAATCAGAGGGAAACTACAGGGTTACTTTGGTGCAACGTGTTTGCTAATTTTTTCACAAAGGTAAAAAAGCCATGTCAGCTGTTGTCATAATTTTTTTACCGTCGTTCATTCCTCCTTTGTCTCTGCGTTTTTCCTCTAATTTTAGCCTGAATCATCACCAGAGTATTCAATTTATGTCCGATGACTTCGAAGTTAAAACGGAGCTAAAAATATTTTTAAGACATATTTCGACTTTTTTTTCAATCAGATAGATAACGAATAAGAGGAGGTGTCTTAAATATAATATAAATAGTTGTTGGGAGACCAAATATATAAGCCACCAAGTGGATAGACAATTTTAACGGCGTCTGGCATGTTAACACGCCATTTAAGATGGTCGCCAGTGGAGACAGATAACCAACGATGAATGTCATCTTTAACTTTCGGACCCACATTTCTTCAAAAATTTAATTTAACATTATGAAAAAAAATAAGAAAATCGTAAAATATTCATTATTGGCAAGTAGTATCTCCCAGATAAAGCCAACCTCAACGGCCAAGAACATGTCGTTTGTTAATATTCCCTAAAATACACATAAAATTTGGAATCCTGGTAGACAGAAAGTTTTAACTTATAGTTTTCCAACTGCATGAATACATTTCTAGTTTTCTAGATTTTTCTGGTTTACTGGATTTGGCTTCCTATTTCGATATTTTTGGAAATTAGTATTTCTTTAAAACCTGAGGAGTGACAATCCTTCACTTAGAATATTTAAGAATTTTTGTCACATTTCAGTCTCTCAATACTTACAGTTAAATAAAAATATTTTTACCGATGTTCTGGCAGCCATTTTGTCTCGTCAGTAGGAAATATAAAGCAAATTTCACATACGAGCTTAGTAAAGGTTGATTTTAAATGCACCCTCTGGTTCACAATAATAGATTCTTAAATTCTGCATTCTGTATTCCGAATTCTGAATTCCGTATTCTGAATTCCGAATTCCTCAAAACGATGTCCCTTCTCGGCTTTCGTAGATAATAGTGTATGGATGTAGCGTTGATCAATAATTAGCGAGCAATTTCACTCAAACTGGTGTAATCGGCCGTCTTGAACTTACTATGAGGTATGAACAAAGCTCATTGTTGAATTCCTCATGGTGACTTCAACATGAAGAATAACATTTAAAGCGTTGTTCCATTGATTTGTATATCCATCTTTGTCTCATGTACACTTAATGCATGTCCCTTCATTTCTCATCAAATGATGTATAATAATATGCTTCAAGATTTCAATAGAAAAGAGATATGGAACCTTTTATTTTTAAAATCTAGGGTGTAAAATTATATTTCGTTATTGCAAATACATGTAGTTATGTAAATAAAATTCCCGGCCCAGTTGACATATCGCAGGAACATTAATTATTGAAAAAAAAATGAAAATAAAGTTTCTCTATTTTCTCTGTTGTTTCCATGGCTTTCTCGTTTCCTGAACAGCGGGAGAATTTGTTTCTCATCTCTAGAGAGAATGTTGTTCTCTGCAAGTGATTGACTGAAATTCAATTATGACGTCAAATATGTTTGCCGTTTTCCAACTTTACCATTGCGACGCCACGAAAAAAGGCGACCATGCCTGATGACGTCACTTTCAAAGAACACATTACTTCAAATTGACGGAAAGAATGATAAATTTCTTGTCCAAAATCTCATTTAAATCATTAGAAATACCACAACCGTATCTCCTGAGAAACGACATTTGGTTTTTGGCTTTACATTTTGATCATATTCGGATATTTTTCGTTCTCTTTCAGTTTTTAAACATCTTTGAGTTTATGGTCTTCCAAACGTTTAGATTTTATCAGCACGGAAGAGACATAAGATATCGAAATGCTCATATGCAGAAAGTAAATCACAATAACTTCGGTATTTTGATATACACTCTCGTCAGTTAAATCTTTAAATAATTAAAACGCCTGGCAAGCCCTCCGTTTCAAAATTTGAAATCTTAACTATCTCGTGTGTAGAAGTGCCGATTCTCACTCGATGTAGTTCTTGATTCTATATTTCTACAACGGAAATTATGTTAGTTATGAAATTTCCCACATTGAGAGGAATAGATTTTGCAAATGTTTGAAAACAAGGCTTTCCAAGTTTTTAAACACTTGAAAATTTATTGAACAAATTGTGAGAGATTTCATACTTAATATGTTTAAGTTACGAAAATGTTTCTTTAATGACATAATGTAAAATACCGAGGATTATGTTCCCAGTAGATTTTGCGGTAATTTTCGTGTAAGATCTATCTCTAGAGATGATACATATTTCTCTAATTTCTACAAAAATTAACCAACGCCTAACCGATGTAATAAAAATATTTCTCGTCACTTGTGAGAGAACAATTTGCGTGGAATTTCCCGCCAAATGATAGAAGTAAATGAAAATCCTTTGAAATTTCACGGGTCTTTAAAATCTCGTGACATTTCCAGTGACTTTTTTGCTTTTTGCTTTTATGGAATCAACTTCCCGTGGAATTTTTATAACCAATGTACATTTTCATCATAATAAAAAAAAAACAATTGAGACAAGATGACAAAGACAAAACAAATATACAACTGAATGAAGGAATAAAAAAGAACGCCACAAAGCTAAAAACGTGAGATGGAACATATTTTATCAAATTTTTAACAAGACCATTTATTTCACCGAGAATTCGGGAGAAAACACTTATTAGGAACGGGATTCGGTCAATTTCATTTTTGGAACGACTGAGGGATCGTACATTTTTTTCTTGGGGAGTCGGGATCAAAACCCCTCCTACACATCCCTTAAATTAAACCAACACCACATACAATGAATTCTGATTTTTATGATTATTAAAGGTAGATAAGTGAAACCAAGGAATAAGTCATTACTGTATATAAACCTATATACATGAACACCGGCGGTAGGTTAATAATCATTGTTTCTAGTCAAAACAGTCACTTGAAGGGTCTATTAGGTATTTTATTAATTTTTGTGAATCTTCAGACGCAAGTTAACATAAACGTTGTTTTTCTGAGTGAAATATAATGTAACGTCATTTCGTGCCAAAAAACAAGAAATGCTCATTTCTAGTGATAAAAATGCCAGTTTTCTGTCTGTACCTTCATAATAAGCACATGAACCCCTTTTTTCAAAGCAAACTTTAAAAGAGTGATATTTCATGGAGATCTCAGCGAATTATGAAGGAAAAATCAGTTCAAATTTTTTTTATGTGAAATTTTACCCACAAAAAATGAACGTTTATTCTAAGAATGTTAATTTAAATGTCAGTTTCGAACTGCAAATGATGAAATTTTGTTTTAAAACCTTCTTCGGAAAGATCTCACAAAACTGTAGCAAAAAACTGGCAGCAATTAGCTTCACCAATTTATAAGTTATGACATTTAACATATTGATGTAAAAATCCAGTTTTTACGAAATATATACGGAAATGGACAATTTTGAATCGCAATTATCTCCAAAACGAAACCAAGGAGGTATTCTTTTCTTTGCAGATTTGGAAAGAGCATGTTTAAATTGATTTAATTTCAAAATTTCACGAAAAAACAGTTTAGGATCTTTACTGTATCGTATCCCCTTAATTTGAAAACAAAAATTTTATGAGACGCCAATATTCAAATCTTGGAAATTGTATTCCGTATAAAACAAGTAACTTTTTGCTTTGCATAAAGGAAAAACTCTTTGCGCATTATTTTCTCATAAAATTTTAATTATGTTTGGAAATAAAGTGGGTGATGTACAAAGAAAATACATTTTGTCATTGGAGACACCTACAACGTTTAGTTGTTACGCTATAATGTTATAAATCAAAATGCCTTGATAAATTATCTTCACTTTTATACCAAAAATGTATTCCTTCAATTAGAAATGACTGCATCTTGTCAGACATATACGTCAGCGAAATATTAATGACTCTTTGATTTTCATTATTATGTAATGCTTAACAATAACAACTTTGTTAATAGAATTCCTGCAATTTATTATTCCTATGAATATTATCTTGTATTGGATAATCTCTAAAAACATACAATAAACAAGAGAATCAAATCATCGCCATGATTTCCGCATATCCCTGTTGTACACTCAACACCATTTTTATTATTTCGTATATTTTTTTGCATGGTTAGAAATGTAATTTTGCGTTTGTAATCACTGAGATTTATCTTGATAAAAGGACATAGCATTTTGACAAAATATCAATTAATAGAAAAATCAAGACTGAAAGAGTACCCATTGAAGAATTTTGATATACTTCGGCATTATTATCAGAGACACCGATGTTACAGGATATCCGAAGTTCTATAAACTATTGCATTCTGGGTAAAATTTACAAACTACACTCTTATTAGCTTAAGGTGCAAAGAACGTAACGTTATTGGTTGAAAATTGATAGTAAGTACAGGACATACACTAACTATATTTTAAAGGCGGCCATTATTATTTTTTATGACTTTTCTCAATTACCCGAAGTTTACTATGTACACTGATCCAATTTTCTCAAGTGGGGGTCTACCTAGTAACATATCCAAGAAATGACTTTAAAGTCTAAAGAAGGAATTTCTTTCGCTGTAAACAACAAGCCTTCGTAATGCAAAATACAAATTCTGCCCGTAAGATCATGGGACACACATTTCCCAATCCATGAAGCTGCAATATTTTTCACGTGCAATTGAAATAACTGCAGCAAAATTGTTGAACAATGCAGAAGTATTTTATGACCATTTCAGAGTTTTATATCTCACATTTAGCAATGTTGACAGTTATAAAGGATCTGTTTTTGCCGAATGGTTACTCCTATGCTGTCTGTTAATAGAATAAAGTTTAAATTGAGAGATCTTGGCAAAAAATATGTGTTTTTACCAGTTGACAAAGCTTCTAACAACGTTTCAATCATTTGAAAGAAATACTATATCGATGTCCAACAAAACGAATTGGACAAGTCTAATACTTTCAAACGCACCAATTGTGATGAACAAACTCTCACCAAACAACATTACAAGGATACAGAAATGCTCAAAGTTCCACCTAAAGATAACACTTTGCCTACAATGTACTGGATTCCTAAGCTTCATAAAAACCCGTACAAGCATCGTTTTATTTCGGCATCGAGTAATTGTTCTACTACTAACTTGTCCATCCATTTATCCAGTGCACTTTCTTGTATAAAGGAGTTAATTATAAAATATTGTGAAAAAACTTATTAAAACTCTGGTGTCAATTACTTTTGGAGTGTAAAAAACTATTGAAGTTTTAGATAAATTTGAATCAATGCAAAAACCAGTTTCATCTATCGACAGTTATGATTTTTCTACACTTTATACAACGCTTCCGCATAATCCGATTAAATCTAAATTGGGACAATTGATTAAATTGTCTTTTAAATTTTCTGGACTTCAGTTTATTTGTTGTAACAAAAAGCAAGGATTCTTTTCTAATATTACTTACGACAATCATTCCTCTTGGACTTGTGATGATACTATTAAAGCACTTAATATTTTGCTTGACAACATTTTTTTCGTTTTGGCAACGTTGTTTATCAACAGGTCATTGGAATTCCCATGGGTACAAATTGTGCACCTCTCATTGCAGATCTTTTTCTTTTCTGTTACGAACGTGACTTCATGAAAAAACTACAAAATGGGACCATACAAAACAGTGATCAACTTATTTCTATTTTCAATGATAACAGCAGTTATATTGACGATATCCTTACTATTGACAATCCCAAGTTTTTAGATTATGTCGACATCATTTACCTAAAACAACTGAAACTTAATAAAGCTAATAATGATTCTAAGAATTGCCCTTCTCTGGATCTAACTATCATCGTTGACTCTGGTAAAATAAAAACTAAAAGTTACGATAAAAGGGATGATTTTGATTTCAGTATTTCTTATTTCCCTTTTCTTGACGGTGACGTTCCTCTAGCCCTATCCTACGGAATTTATATTTCTCAACTAGTACGATTCGCACGCGTTTGTTCTACTCTTGACGACTTCAATGAACGTAACCTTACTATCACTTCAAAACTTTTGCAGCAAGGTTACAGATTTCATAAATTGTTAAATACATTTAAAAAGTTTTATCGAAGATATGAACATTTAATATCTAAATATAATGTCACTCGCAAACACCTTATTTCTAAGGGCATTTCCCATCCTCGATTTTACGGAAATGTTGTTAAAAAATGCCAGAAACTGATTAAAAATCCAGAAAAACTGGGACGTAACTTACATTCCTTACGCAATAGGAGATATCGACAGGATATTCTGCACGTGTCCGTTAAATTAGCTTTGGGATCCAATGACCTGAGGATTTTACATACATACTGGCCTCTCACTGATACTGCCAATGTCTACTAAAATACATGATGATTCTTTACTAAACCCATTGGGAGTTTTGAATTTGATTTTCCTTCCGTAGTGCGACAGTGTTTTACCAGCAGACTAGGCTCCTTGAGCTAGCCGTCAGTTTAGCGGCGAGCACTCCTTGACCCATCTTTCAAAATTACGTTTTGTTCCCCCATTTTCCTTTCTGGATTGTGGTCATGAAGTTAGTAGTCTACCTGTATGGGTTTTATTCGTATGTTTATTATACTATCGGGAAACGGGACAGAGAAAGAGGAAGTTTGGGTACCAATAAACCGGTTTAACCCTACCGCTGGCTTTTGCTAGTGCCGGTACCAAGTCTGGTTGTCCCGAATTCCTATCGTTGTTCATGTTTGTCATTTGTATTTTTATTGTGGGTTTTTTCTTGTGCAGTTCCTATTTACTTTGTGGCATGTGGCTATGTTTTTCGTCCATTGTAGGTGTTTTCTGTTATCTTTTTTATTCCATTTAAAAAAACTACAAAATGGGACCATACAAAACAGTGATCAACTTATTTATATTTTCAATGATAACAGCAGTTATATTGACGATATCCTTACTATTGACAATCCCAAGTTTTTAGATTATGTCGACATCATTTACCTAAAACAACTGAAACTTAATAAAGCTAATAATGATTCTAA
>MJUU01000227.1:54329-66294 GCA_002080025.1 Modiolus philippinarum | reverse complement strand
AGAAAAAAAAAACACAATAAATTGTTACTTGCACCAGCAAGAGCTAGCAGTAGAATTAAACCGGTTTATGGGTACACAAACGTTCCCTTTCTCTTTCATATTTCCCTATAGTATAACAAAAATAAAAGCAAAAGCCAAAACAGGTAGATGACTTTCTCCAAGACCACATTCTTGAGCATGAAAGAATAAGACAAACCGTATTTTGGAAATATAGGTCAAGGAGTGCTTGCCGCTTAACTACCGGCTGGCTCAAGGAGCCTAGTCAGTTGGTAAAACGCTGTTGCATTTACGGCTGTTTCTCCTACAGAGGCTTTCGAATATTGCCTCAATTTATCTTTAATCTTTAAATGGTACATAGTGGAAAAATATTCTAATTTGATTCAATGGAATATGATAGATCTCACGAAAATTTAAAAAAGTAGGTTACAGTGAAAGGGAACAGCGATCCCATATTGAAGATATCGTGTAAAAAGTAAGCCCACATATTTGTTCTATTTAAATAGCATCCCTTTATAAAACTTATGTGCGCTGCGTGGTGAAGTTCAAAATACTTCTCAACTGATTTTGATTAAGTTTGCAATATCATACACACTAAGATTTAGCCATATTTAGTAATTTTCTCTACTAAGTCTACTTTCGTACTGTCAATAAAATGAGCGTGTTAAAATTTTAAAACTTTATTCGGAATGGCTCGATTTAATCAATTTACTATTATTTTCCTTTTATTCATTTTGGCTTTACATTTGAATCACAGTGGCTCTTTGTTCTCTATCAGTTTTTAAACATCTTCGAATTGATGGTCTTCCAAACGTTCAGATTTTATCTGCACTGATGAGACTTAATTTGTCGAAATGCGCATATGCAGATACAAAATTCTCAGTAGATTCGGTATTTTGGTATTTGTTTCAAAGATCATTCATAAAGACTTCATCTTGATTTACTTTTCTTTTATATTATCGCTCCTTTGGGGATCTTATTCAAACTACTTTGAAGTCGTTTATTCTATCAAAATATAATAGAACTAGAAAATTTGATATAAAGAAAAGGGAAAATATTATTGAATGTATTTACACGTACAATCATTAATGATATTTGGTATAATTTAATTCGGGAGTCTTATTTCAAACGTCCAAGATAAAGCACTTACATCTAGATATATTGATTCGAATACCTCCAATGAAATTTCATAGCATATATGTCATTACTAAACAGTTTCTGTGCATTTGACAGATGTTGAATAATAATACGACAAATTATTTAATGTATTCGTCATAAGATAATTTAATATACATTTTTGTATATTGGGGCAATAACAAAATTATCGAACAGAATTGGGGCAATAACAAAATTATCGAACAGATTTCTATTGAACCAGAGTATAAGATGCAAAATGACAAAGCAGATGTACAACTACAGGAAAATTGTGGACCGCAATGATCTTGAGTTTTCAAAAGAAATGGTGGGTTTAACTTCCATTGCGGCAGTGCCTGGTCGTAGCCCAACAGCAATTTCCATTGAAAGGTCCTGTACAGTAAAGAGAAGTGAACTTCATTTTCAAATATCTTAGCTATAAGGAACCAAAGGGGACTGAAATGGCACACTTAACTAAATACATTAATTTTCAAATAGATAAATTATATTTATTTCACTTTGAAACTTACAATATTATATTTGTTTTGATTTCTTATTCTATAAAATTTATAAGGGTTTTGTTTATGATTTTTTTATTGGACGTGCACTGAACATAAGTTGTCGAAATTAACGTAACAAGAAACTTAGTTTATGGTTACGTCGAAATTTTGTTATTTCTTAGCAATGGGTCATGTCGCCGCTGGTGGACAAGTTGACAGATCGCGGTACTGACCCCTTTTTAATCGATTTATTTGGAAACTTAAGGGGGTAGACCAGGGATAGGAGGGGATAACTCTGTTTTTCACTTTTTTTATTACTTACGCAAACAAATAGCATCATTATAATAGGTATTAGCAAAATTTTAATATTGTAAAATTTTATCTACACGACAAATAAATGTTAATTTTGTCATGAAAACAAATACCCAACATCCAGTTATTTATAATGAGTGCATTTTACTCTACATTTTTGCAATGCTGTCCAAAGATAATGCAAATATGTAAAAGTCAGATTTCTTCAAAGGGAGGTAATTTATAGCACAGATTCAGCAATTTCATTGATTTTTACCCACTCTATTCTAAATTAACAATAAATGGTACGGTAGAATTTTCTAAAACTTTAATATATCTTACATATACTAGTTTTCTTTCTATTCTCAGATTTTGGTGAAAATTAAACGACAGAATTTTTTTACAAGAAGTGTTTAATAGTGATCAATATAGAGTAAAAATTTCAGTCTATACTAGTCAGAACACCTTGTATTTTAGTTGAAACTAGTTTAATTTACTATCACTTTTCACGTTTACTTTCACACATGTCTAAACTACAGAATTTTGTATTTGAAATAATTTTAAATCAAATACAAATTTGATTAGAGCCAATTTTATACGCCACAATCAAGTCCTGAACGGACCAAATAATATGAGGAGAGAGGGTATCTTTGATGACCAATAGACATAAAACGGCACGGTAAAAATTGTTGAAAATTGCTGAAAGTCGACATGAACATGAGTAGTTTTTATACTGAAAATATTAAGAAAATTAAACGAGTGGAAAATTTTAGGCTTCCCCAGGTCTACCCCCTTAAAAAGTTCACTTAAACGAGAGAATATCTTCCTCATGCATAGCTCTATCCGTAGCATTTTTGCTTTTCATTCAGATTTGTTTTGGTAATTTGTTCTCTCTCAGATTTTTACAATGTCAGGGTCTATGGTCTTCAAAATGTTTTGATTTAATCTTAACTGAAGAGACTTAAGTTCCCAAACTGATCGGTACAGAAACTAAATTAAAAGCTACCTTGGTATATTGTTATTTCTTAACATTCCGCAATATTCAGGATACTTTGTCCTTCTCCCCATTTACGACAAATACTTACAAAATCTCATATTTGCCCAATAATTAAGCAAGGTGTGTTTGTGGAATCCGTATGACATATGCATGCAGAAATAGTGAAGATTTTTTCCGACTGTCTAAATTGGAGAGCTCTATTTCTTACTTGAAAATATACTCGATATATCTTTCTGTTTGATCCCATCGAAATACATTTCTCCGAATTTCATATAAGTAAGGCTTTTTAATATTGCATCCTGAAATGTTCGTTGTATATTTCCGAGTCATTTGGGTCGATGATTAGTGCAATGGTTCCACTTTACTACGTCAATGTTAATTTGTGTTGTCCAAAAACGTATATTTGTTCATTGCACAGCATCTTGCCTTGGATATCTAGCTTATTTTCCGACTTCATCAACTAGTATGACACACAAATAAATTGATTGGTCGTAAAGATTTCCGATGTTGCAGTTTTGCTTAATTGCAGCTAAAAGGACAGCAATTACATTTTCACCGATTTTGATTTTTTTTTCTTTGTTCGATACCTGTTTTTTCAATGTATTATGAAACACTACTGAAATTAATTATTGCCATTCGAAAATCAAAATCAGCATAATTTTGAATATTGTCTTGTTTTAAGAGATGTAAATCATTTATAAAAAAAACCCGGATAATTCGGGAGTATCGAACAACCAGCGATTTTCTATTTTGTTAACGCTCATGAGTTTAGTAAATTAAAAAAATGCCATTGAATTATATTATATTTAAACATTTTATTGTATTTGATACATGGAAATGCTACATAATTCAAAAAACTTTTAGGACTAACTGGATCATATCAATTGGAGTAGATTTCATTTTCATTTTTTATTAATCACATACTGAAACCAATAGAGTCTTTATTACTTTGCTTTGGAGATCTTATTTCTAACTGGTATATACCAGGCAAAAAGATGCTAACTGTATTATTTTGTATGCGTCCGTAGGTTCATCGCAACTCCAATGACAACATTAACAGAAATTTCACAAAACTGTGTAGTAATTAAGTACATAATGTTGTGATGTGCATATCAGAAGAGAAATTGAATTAAGCCATTGTAAGGAGGTAATTCACTATATCAACTTATATTTGAATTAGTAAATGCTAAAACATTTTGGTATCGCAACTCCCTTCAAACCTTTCGGCAGAAATAAATGTAGAAATAAAATTACTGTCAATTTAGTTTCTGCATATGCGCATTTTGACAACTTATGACTCTTCAGTTTTTAACGATACTGTAATAACAACGAACAAAGGTATTTCCAACCTAGAATTTAGAATACAGTTTAATTTGTGTCCTTCATTCTGGTATTTCATCTGACCTTCCATCAAAATTTTCATCATTTCTGTTTTTGCAATAATAGAAAAAATCAAGGAAATTATGTATACTTATGTTCATTTCTCATTATTGCGAAAGCACTCACCCCACCTAGTCAGTAAAACATGTGCAGGTAATTTCCAAGAAGTGTATGTTTTGTAACATACAACTGTGGTGCATAAGGCTGAATATGGTACAGTGTGTGAGTACATGACTCAGAAGCATCTCTTGTAATGACAGTCTCGTGATAAAGGATGTACAAAGAAAATGTCAAATTCAGCAACAAATCAAGTCTGTAGGACTAAATGCTTATAGCCAGTCAAGCACAATTTACCAGTATGATAAATGTTCAGAATTTCTCAAATTCAAGGATAGTAACTATAATAAAAACATGAGATTTTTATTGAGCTTCAGGTATTTAAAAACAAAATGAGGACAACCGTAAACACCCAAAATAGCTCTTTCTACGGAATTTCGACAGATATTACTACAATGTTATAGTATAAACAATAATTCTCCGGTGGTTATGCGCCTGCCTTGTCTATCCGTCATTTTAGGGGATTGCAGCTCTTGTCCATTCTGTGTTCTCCCCTTTTTTGGGGGTAACGATTCTTAAAAAAATCTGTCCGGTAATTTTGTAATTCATATATCTTTTTTACTGTTGCCTGCGATTTTGAATGATTTTAACAACAAAAAGGAGACATGCATGTTTTTTGTACAAAAAGGTTACCTTCTATTCTTGCAAAATTTTGTCTCTGCAAAATTTTGCAAATCAAACATAAAAAATATAAACACATTTTATCATGAACAATTTTGTTGGTGTGAAAATATAAAATGTTTGGATTGAATGACCAACAAATGCTCTTTTTATGACGGTTTATTTTGTTTGAATGATACAATTTTATTGCAACATTGATGCGCTTTATTGAATATCAAAAATATATGTGATTTCAAAACATATGTCGTAATGACTTTTTGGCCTATGTCTCAGTAGGACTTTGCCTCTGGTAAAAACGAAGAGTTACAAATTAAAACAACTTTTATTGTCCGGGAATCTCCATGTAACTGAAGACTAGGACACAACGGCCTAATTTTAACACAATCATTTACGTGCTTGGAGATCCCAGGAATTCTTCGTTTTACCAATGAAAATCTTTGTTATGAATTATACTTTTGAAAACTAAAATATAATTGGTTAGATACCTAACAGACACTTAGTCTCTAATGTCAACAAATCTGTCGACCTAGATACCTCTCAATTAACATCAGACAAATTTGACAATAACTTCTAATTAGGAACACCTGCATTAACCGAGATTAACCGAGAAAAGCCATTTAGAGTAACTTTTCGTCAACTTGTGACACTTAGTCCATTAATCAATTTAATCAATTTAATTGTGTTCTTCAACAGACAATAGGGATTACTATGGGAACAAATTGTGCGCCACTTTTAGCTGACCTTTTCCTTTTTTTGTATGAAGCAAAGTTTTTACAAGGGCTGATACAACAGAAACAAAAACAACTAGCCCAGACTTTTAATTTCAGCTTCAGATATATAGACGATGTACTTTCTCTTAATAACCCAAGATTTAAAGAATATTTACATCGTATCTACCCCAATGAACTTGAAATTAAAGAGACAACCGATACACCCGTTTCTGCTTCATACCTTGACCTTTTGTTATATATTGACGAACATGGACGTCTGAAATCTAGATTATATGACAAACGTGATGATTTTGACTTTCCAATTGTGAACTTTCCCTTTCTCTGCAGCAATATACCTGCATCCCCAGCATATGGAGTATATATTTTACAATTAATTCGTTACTGTAGAGCGTGCAGTACATACAGGGACTTTGTGGAAAGAGCAAACGCACTGTCACAAAAACTGCTGAATCAGGGATATGTTCAGCCTTTGTTACTTTCGTCCCTTCAGAAATTCTATGGCCGTCACCACGACATCATAGATAGATATGAAATGTCAGTTTCACAAATAAAAACTGACATTTTCGGCTAGATTCGCGTCTTCCCGGATTTGACATTACCGGTTCTGACTTTACATGTACCCTGGATTAACCAACTGACAGTGTGACGGGTGCTGTGCACAGAGCAGGACATGCTTACCCTTCCGGAGCACCTGATGTCACTCTTGTTTATTGAGAGTTCACACTGTTAGTGCTTTAGTTTTTTGTGTTGTATATGTAATGTTCGTGTGTTTTGTGGGCATGTGGTGTCTTTGGTCTTCCGTCTTTTGGTGTTCTTGATTTTTGCCTTGTCTCTGGACTTTGATTTGTGTAATATCTTGTGCTTCGTTCCTTCGGTATTCTACTGCCGTTGTTTTTTTTTAAAATATGTCTTTAATATCTATTTTAATAATTATCTCAAAAAACTATGTACAGATAAATGGAATAAGTAAATTAATTGAAACAATTTTGATAAAATGGTTTTAAAATAAAACGACTATTTTCCTGTAAAATAAAATGTTTACTTTTAAATAAACCTTCACGGCTATTTATTATTTTTGCAAGGCCGTTATATTTCCCAGTTTGTAAATTCAAAATTTCAAAATGTATCTATAACTTTTCCTCTCTGCCTCATTTAGCTTTGGACCCTAAGGCTAGTTAACATCAGCTGTTTATATACGATAAAATAATGATTAGATAAAATATAGTAATATACAATGAAAAGTAAAATGTTCGTCATTGTCCACTGCGGTTTAGCTGAAGTTTGTTGTGTAAGGTTACATAAATGCCCAGTTACGTACTATAAATACATGAATAAAAGTTTATTAATAACTACATGAATATTCAATAAAATTATATACAAACCACTAAACCTCTTTGCATTCAATAGTCCATTCTTGATGGCCTACAAATGAAAATTTCTTGGCATAATTAGTATAAAAAATAAGTACATCAAATCTGAAAAATATACTTTAAAAAGAATAAATTAAGAAGTAGACACATAGGAAGCTTAACAACTGTTTAAAATTCACAGTGACCACTCGTAAAATTTTGAAAGTTTTGTTGTACTTTTGTTGAACAGGTTCTAAAACTCTAAAAAATAAACATACCAAAAGTAAAGATGAGCAATTCAAATAAGTCAAACGTAGAACTATTTTTTCAAAAGGGATACATGAAAACTATCACTAGGTGCAATTGTCCTTTGCAAGTTAGAATAATTTCAGTAAAACAAATTTTGGAAGCATCTCAACTTTCCCAATATATCACTTTTCAACTCCGACCCAAGTTACAATTGGAAAATATAAAAGACAGGAAAAATTATCAAAATCATATATACAATGACACGTGTTTCATCATTCAAATAAATATATTAAATCATACAATATTCTATATACTATATCATTTAGCTTTATATCCGCTGCTTGTGTGATATTTATCTCATATTTTTCTCATGTATTTGACTTTGGTCTGTACCATTAATGAATGTTATCTATCACCAAAATTAAAGGAAATTATCACAGTTATGTTTTCTAGAGTCAAATGACCAAAATATGCCTAAAATAAAAAAGTTGTCAAATAAGTGTAAGTCCACACTTTAGCACTATGAAACAAGAGAAACTCTGTTAATGTGACAAAACACCAAAATTTACTCGACAATTCATCTTTCTTCAGAAAAAAATGCCAAAAGGATCTAAAAAGCGGTCTTCAGAATCTGACACTAGCAAAAAAACCGATGATAATACCTTCGTAAGATAGAAGATGCATGCATGTTTTCCACCACATGTAACCGCAGATGTTTGGTTACTGGATGTGCAACCTCTTGTTGCAGACTCAAAACTCTGGATTCTATTGGCTATGATGCCTGATACACAAGGACAATGACTCTCGCCCAGCTAAGTGTCCTAACTCTAGTAATAATTCTATGTCAGAACTAAATGTCCAATACGGAAGCGATAAATAATTTATTAGCACAAATTCAACAAGGAATACTTTAACATAGATGGATACTGTCAGTATAGCAGTCTGACTCCAAATCTCCCTAATACATATTTTACCCTAGTATTTATACATTATATTAAATTAAAGCTCAATTTGAACTGACATGTGAATTATCATGAATTGATATGATGAAACCAAACATTTGACTAATTAACAAAACAGTACAATAAATCTGATTAACTAAAATGAGTTTCTAGGTGACAACTATTACTTAATGTCCAGCACTGAATAATATCTTAATTAATAAGTCCAAACATGAAGTTCTGTGAATAACACTTTAAACATAATTGATTAAATCCAAAGATAAAATTTAAAATAATTTAGATACTAAAATGTCCAAAAACACAAAATATATTTTCCAAATATAAAATTTAGTGCATAATATAGTTGTTAGAACTAAATATATATTCTTTCTGCGGTAATACTTATGTTTTTCCGACAATAAAAAAGAAGAAACTATATTGTAAATCAAGAAAAAAAAAAGAGCGAAACTCAGCAATTTCTTTATGATACAATGTTTTACCAAATCTAATCCGCAAATCTTATTATTGTAATTTATAAACCCTATAAATTTTATTTTGTATAATGTAACAAAAAATCCTGACAATAAACAAGAGGATAATTTACCATATCCCTGATGTACACTCATACATTCTTATTATCCCATGTAATATCTGCCAGGTTAGTCAAGTAATCTGATTTTTGTATCACTGACGTCAATTAACAGGGTAAAAGATGACATCAAACATGGACTTTTTTGTCAGGAAAAAGATATATAAAAATCAAGATCTAAGATGTATTATTTGCAGATTTTTCGTTTTATATACATTGTACTTCGGTTCTGGGTTATTTATTAACATCCAGAGAAAAGAGGCTAGTCCTCGAATTGTACAATTCTATTTTTAGTTATAATTAACCTGGTTTTCCATAAAAAAAACCAGTTACAAGAATAATGAAAATGGCTGGGGCGGGCGGCATTTGTACATCATTTGTCCGGAACAAATCTACTTCAGTGTTGAGATAGAAACTTTTATCTGCAGGTCATTTGTACATTAGGAAAGGTGTGCATGAGACTTTGATTTTGTTTTTTGATTATTAATGCCATTATTACCAATTTTTGAACTTCCGTCAATCATTTTTACCTCAAATATCTCCTTATATAGTACCCAATTTTCTGGAGCAGTTTTCCTGTTGGGCACATATTTTGCAGATCATTGATACATAATTCAATTTTGATTGTTAATGCAAATATTGCCGCTTGTTAAACTTTCTTAGTCATTTTTACGTCAATTGTATGCTTACTGGGTACCCCATTTATATGGAGGGAATGTCCTCCATTTTTTTGAGATACACAGTTTATATATTTATCAATTATGTACTTTTTATGAGGTCAATATGTTATATATGGAACTGTTAGGATTATATTGACCGAGGACGTTGTCCGAGGAAAATATCCCTAACAGGTCCATATATAACATATTGACAAAGTAAAATGTCCATTATTGTTATATTACATATGTAGTTTTGGTTGTATCCCATTGCATTTTTGTCTAGTAAGATTTTGTCAACACGTCTGAATTTATTTCGTAGAACCTCTGGTTGAAAGTGAAAATGAAATTTATCTGCACACCAACAAGAGTGAGTTTGTTGCATGTGTGCCAAGGATAATCAATGCCAATAAATCTGTTTTTATTTCAAATAAAAAAAAACAGAAAACTTTAAGTTATTGCTTTCGTATAAATACCTCAAAATACTATGGGATCACTATTAAGTCGATTTTTATCGAATTTTAGCGGTTTAATATCTCCATGCCCTAAATATGTGTAAAGATCGTACTTTTTTTATTATTTCTATTATAAGATCTTTTGCGGTAAAAATTATAGACTTGAAAGTCAAATGGACAAAAATATATTTAAAAATAGAAACATCGCGTCAAAATACATATAAATATAAACAATGTTGTAAATACGCTAAAATATTCTTAAAATCACATGACTGTTTCAGCCAATAAAATTGATAGGATACTTTGTCATTTGTAATATTCCAGATTATTTGTACATATATTATAAATATAATTGTTACAGTAACTTTGATTTTGATTTTTTATATTAATGCTAGAATTATGGTTGTCGAACTAAGTCGTTTTTACGTCAAATATATGTGTATAGAGTGTCATATTTTCCTATAATATCCTATAATTTTCGAGATAAAAGGTATATATTTTACATTTATCACACAGGTTCACGTTACCTTGTTTTTGATTTTTTGTATCTTTGCTAAAAAATCGGTTGTTTAACTAAGTCATTTTAACGTCAAAAGTCTGCTTCCTGGAAACAGTTTTTGTCACTTTCTGTGAACTATCTACATACAATTGAAAAGACCTTTCAAGATCACATTGGAACTACTGAAGGCGGAAGAAAAGTAAGTTGGCAGGTGCATTTCTCGGAATAATGACGTCAGAAACAATAAAATACAGGTATCGATTACTAACCCCGATGTTATTGTGTGATTTCGGTGGGGGAGATTCTGTAACAGGCTAACAATCTTTAATTTTCCAAAAAAAGAACTCAAATGTAAATTTTATTCACTAAACAACACAAATATTATGCACAAAGTGAACATGTAAAAGAGTATAAAACACCAAATGGTGCAGCAACAATTTAAAACCGATTTATTTCGACAAGAAAATTCTAAATCTAGTTGTAAATGTTAAAATAAACTAACAGAAAAAGGTCCCTGCCCCTTGCTTATTGCTGCTCCCAGAAAGGGATTACAAAAATAGCGGATTTGATGTAAGGTGAAACCGGAAGATGTGCTAATGAAGTATGTTAATGTTAGAAGCTGCAAAACATCGAAGAAACAAAGAACAAGGTAACAAAAAAAAAAACAAAACAAAACAAAACAAAAAACAAAAACAGAGTCAAGAGACAATCAACAGTAAGAACACAAGAATACGGGAGACCAAAGACGTTAGACCCACACAAAACGCAAGCACTACAAATACAACAACAAAACCAAAGCATTAACAATTTTTTTTATTAAATCTCAAAAAGAGGTACATCAAGTGCTCCGAAAGGGTTAGTATGTCCTGCATTGTTTTAACCATTGTTGTGACGCAATTCTATTTTATTAAATGGGGATTCTATTTAAAGAATTCACGACACCCCCTCTATTGTTATCTCCAATTTAAAGATTATAAACGTTCCAAAAGAAATGTATGTTTACTTCATTTCACCGAGACATTATTTTCTGATTAAGCGAAATATTTTTTTTTATTCGAGCATTGCGAACCCTCCTCAGGCACGGACCATTTGATTGTCGGGAGGGGGATTATTTTTTTATCCAAGGTGATGGTGCAACAGATTTTTTTAGTATAAATCGGGGGGATTTTCATCCAAGTGGGAAAGTGTTTTGCCCGCATGCTAGGATAATTTGTGGAGCTAGTTATCTTTCTAATTAACAGCGTGAGGGCTGGATTATTTTAACTCAGGTTATAGTGTAAGAGATTTATTTTAGTATAAATCGGGGTCGGAATTTTTTCTGAAAAATCGCAGCCCCATTCCCTAAAAATCAAGTGGTCGGTGCTTTAGCGGGAGGGTTATACCGACTACTGTAGACGCTTGCAATATGGCAAATGTACAAATAAGTACAAAACAACGGCAGTAGAATACCGAAGGAACA
>MJUU01000227.1:21419-35723 GCA_002080025.1 Modiolus philippinarum | reverse complement strand
GAAAAAATAGTAAGTAATAGACATTCACTTAAACACTATAAGGGTGTGCGCAGCAGTGTGTTGTTACCTGTGGATCCAGATTTAGGAAATACAGATTTCCGATGAGGTGCAACAAATAGGATCCCAGTCGATGTTTTAACCAATTTTGTCAATTTTTGCCCGAATTCTACACGAAATAAAAAAAAATCCAGAAAATGTGTTTCCAACTTTTGGAACCTCCTCTAGATCCGCCAATGTGCAATATTTCAATATCAAATATCAGAAGACAACGTAAATAAAATTCATATCGAGTAGACCGAATTATGCCGAGTGTGTACTTTTAAATGCCCTGCGTAGATTAAAACAGAACTTTGAACTAAAGTATAATACATTTTTCTATTCCAAAGTGCAATGAGGAGATTTACATATGGATAGTAAAATAGTGAAAATTATAAATGGAGGACTTTTATGGATATATTTCTTCGGAGAAGTAAACTTTTAAGATTTTCACGTATATACAATGTGATATGTGAAGTACATGCCAAACAAGATGAAGGAATCAACAGAAACAGGCATTTTGTTCGGATTGATTTTATGTATCTTTGTGTGTCTGCTGTCATGATCCATAGCACATATGTCGTAAGTTTTTGTTCTGTTTTGTTGTGTTTTTTATTTTTATTCTTTTTTTTTATTTGTCTAGTTTTTGTTTTGTTTTTGTCTTTTTTTGTAAAACTCCAAATTTTTGCACTACAAGTAAACTTCAGGACCAGCGTCATCAAACCTGAATCCCGGGACCTGGATACTATAATGTCATAATTTTGGGTACTCTTCTTAATTTGTATTTATTTGCGTAGAAGTGTTAGTATACAGACGCTGGTCATTTTTTAATATTTTAAAATGACATTCGGAAATCCGACTAGTTGGTAAAAGATTGTTCTCATCTGAAATGCATTAAAACGTAGAAACAAATTAAGTGGAATAACAAACAAAAAAAAAAAAAAAAAAAAAAAAAAAAAAAANCAAAACATCGCCGTTTGAAGTATATTTAAGATTTAAGAATGAGTTCGGAACCTGAATCAATGTGTTGCACGTATTTTGGTTTACTTTGACGCTTGCGGATTCTATGAAAAGGTGTTCATTATTGAAAGAAATTAAATTACAAAAATATAGTAAATATTGAAATTCCATCGGGCATATTACAGTAAATAAATAAATGGAACTGAATTGTCAGACTTTTTTTTTACATTGTATCGCTTTCCCAAAACTAACACAATTATAATCCCTTTATTTCGTTATTTTTGTCGTGTTTTGGTGCGGGAAAAACATCTCATTTCTGATATATATCATGTTTCTATAAATTTCTACAGACATTGTAAAAATGAAAATAGGTGACGAAGGAAAGGATATGGAGTAAATGCACATGAGACAAAGTTATGGTAAAAACAAACAAAAGAACAACGCTTTTATTATTGTTCTTCATCTTGAATATATAGCCATATATAAGTTCTTACACACGGAGAGCATTTTTTTCCTTACTGACAATACCCAATTTCTAAAATATGGAAAGATTTTTATCATATAATCTGAATAAAATGTTTGTATTTGATTGACGTACAGATATCACGCCCTGTTTAATCGATTTGTTTAGAATGGGTATGTTGCATTTGACTAACGTGAGTTTGATTAACAGATAATACCTATTTCATGCACATTATTTGTATAGGCCGTTTAAAGAATTGCGCATGTGTTTCGAATTTTGCTGTATTAGGTGTGAAACCTCTTATTCACGTTTTAAACATTTTCACCTAAAATTTGGAAATTTCAAACCTGTCTGGACATTTTATCTTAAATCTAACCTTCCCAAGACCATATATGACTTGAAAGATACATACCTTCTCTGTATTTAATCAAATTTTCATCACACACTTAAAGCCTCCTAAGAGATTACCGATGTGTCGTGGAAAGCTACCTGAAAAACAAAAAAAAAACAAAACAAAACAAAAAAACAACCATTACACCACGTCACAAAATTGCGCATGTGAAGGAGCAGATCCTCTCGTTTAAGTGATCAAAATACACCTGATCAATTGAATTTGGTCTTACAATTAAACTAATATATCAATGTTTTAAGGTGTATACTTCATCAAATTCGTTCGAATATTTAAGTGTTATATAGCGGCAAAGCCCGATAGGAATAAATATAATGCCAGTGATATAATTACTTAATATTCACTCAGGAGCATTTTGTCTTTTCGTTGCTTTAATGTACAGTTTTTGTACTATAAATAAATAAAAACATCATAAAATAATTGCAGGGTGTTTAAAGTGTGACATAATCAAAGTGCCGTCATGAAATTTGAGCATACACTTTGCCTAGGCTTTTATTTTGACACTGTGACCCCTAAAATGACAATTTGATTGTGTGTAGTATACGAACAGCTTTACTTTTTTTAATGCTTGGGTAGACTAAATAATTCGGCACCATTCCTGTTTCGAAAAGTAATTTTAAAAAAATCAGACCCATATTTATATAAAGGCACCTGAATCAGAGTTGTTGCTTTTCAAATAAGTGTTTAACATGTTTACAAACATACCTGTAAGAATATTATACTATTCAAGTACGAAACTGTTCACAACCGGCATTTTCTAAAGATCATCAGAAAAGGAAAACGTTATAATGACCTCCTAATTAAAATGCTAAGTGGATTAAAAGCCATAAAGGGGTGCGTTTTTTTGTTTATTCTGATCATGACGCATCTTGATAATATTTTACGAAAGGATATGGAGTGAATGAAAATGAGACCATAACACATATGTTAACTCCAACTGCAATAATTTTTAATGACCTGTATGGTCATTTCGGAAATAAGTTCCTCGTCAGCAGCACTAGAAACCAAACATAGGAAATCCAAAACTTCAAAAATATGCTTAAAATGCATCAAACCAAACGAAATTTGAAAAATCAGTAAAACCAAGAGCTTAGGACAAAACTACGATGAAGGGAGTGAAACCTTAGGTTTTAGAATTTACATAAATTAAGAGAAAATTTCATGTTTATTATTCTATATATTATAATTATATTATTATATTAATTTATTAATTAATATTATTCATTATTAAATATGGGCAAATTTCCACTTCAGTGTGTTTTTAGACCGACAGACGCCCACTGTTATTTAAATTATGGGCCCTTTCATCCAAAGTCATGCAAGAATAACATTCCAAAGTCACAATTCTTGCGACTTCGTCGTATCTGTAGTGACGAGAAGGACTTCCAGGATTCGCCTCCTATTGCAGCCTCAAGAAAAGGGAAGAGTCTAAAACAGCACCTTGTAACTAGTTCTTTCAAGAGTGCTACTCCTAAAACTCCCTGTAAATATAAGGGCACTAGACAATGTAAGCGATCCCGCTGTTTGACTTGTCCTTTTACTTGAGAAACTGATGAAGTAGTAGGGCTGGCTAACGTTTTCAAACTAAAAAATGGTTTCACGTGCATTACTGAAAATGAAGTGTAGGCTGTTGGGTGATCTATGTTGGTGAGACCTGCCGTAGATTGGGTGATCGCTTTGTCGAACATTAACAGAGCGTCACCAATGGAAATGATTTCCCAGTAGGTGAACATTTTCAGCGAGCTAGCCACAGCATACTGGACATGCATGTAACTGTTCTTATACAAACTAGTACAGGTGAGAAACAACGACAGTTCCTCGAACAAAAAACCATCAATTTTCCTTGAACTGCTCGACCCTTTGGCATGAATATTAAGAAGAACTCTATTTTATAATATCATTTATGTATTGAAACTTAATATTTACATAGTACAGATAACTATTTCTCGTTCTTGTTTATATTCAAGGTCTGGTACGTTTTTAACAGGTAATATCTGTGACACGCAATTAGGTCTGCCTTCTCTCGTCCTTTCCACTGTCTTCTAAGTATTTCAGCCCGGTAGTCCGCTAGTCGAAGGACATACGGCTGAAACGTTGGACAGTCTCCCCTTTTCTCTATTTTTGTCATTTTTATATGTTTTTTAATTTGTATATTTTTGTGCTTTTTACTTTTTTATCATGACCAACTATACCATTTTTATTTTGTTCCATAGTTAGTTTGTGGCCATCGCACAACATATATATTTTTATACATGTTCATTATAGCCATGATTGTTTTCCTGATCAGACTTGATCATTATTTTTTATGATCATGCTTGAAAAATGCGGACACCGGTTATTCATTAATAAATGTCTCTGAAGCGCTTAGGAACATAATTTTTACCTATTTTATGTAAAATGAAGACAAAAAAGATTCTTAGATCTTGAAAATGTTTAGAATTTCTAATTATCACCAAATAAACTTCGGAGGAATTCTCAGGATTGGTAACGAGACTTGAAGTTGTCGAAAAGCACATATGCAGTAACTAAATTAAAGGGTCTTTTGCACATAGTTAGTTATTATTTATGAAACTTGAATATCGATATTCTTGGCATCGTATATTTAAGAATCAATTATCAGTAGATTAGCAAGAGCTTTCATTTAACCATTTCTGATATTGATCTAAATGATTAACATCACAAAATCGGTCAAGACCTCTTGACACAGACGAGTAAAATAGCTTATATTATATGTAATTATATACACCATTTAAGCAAGACTCAATCTGTTATGTATATTATTGTCGGGAGAATTTTACGTGCGTAGATGAATATCCTAGGGAACCAATGGCGAATGTGATTGACACATCTTAAAAAAGCAATTCCACATCAAATGTAGCAATAAAATATTTCTTAGAAAAAAAATAAATTGATATACAGTTAACCAAAATTTGTCTGAACACGATACTACTGTAGCAACAGATTAGAGTAACCTAATCACAAACAAAGTGAAAAATGATCTGTCATAAAATAACACTTTGATTAATAGTTTTATATGCATGGTATGAGTTTGCAATAAACAATTACACTAAAGAGACATAAGTTGTCGAAATGCGCATATTTAATTCACAGTAGCTTCGGTATTTAATTATTTTTATACCACTGGGTCGATGCCACTGCTGGTGGACTGTTAGTCCCCGAGGGTATTCACCAGCCCAGTAGTCAGTACTTCGGTGCTGACCCGAAAGCTGATTCTATTTGAAACCTTAAGATATTAAATTTTTGTAAATTTTGTTAAAAACTAAGGAGTATCTCCCTCATGCAAAGCTCTGTCCTTAGCTGATTTTAGCTATACATTTAGATCATATTGGTAATATGTTCTTTATCAGTTTATAAATATCTTTGAGTTTATGGTCTTCCAAACGTTTAGATTTTATCTGCACCGAAGAGACATAGGTTGTCGGAATGCGCATATGCAGAAATTAATTTTACAGTAGCTTCAGTATTTAGTTATTTACATACATGTAGTAAATCTTATAAAGATGCATAGCATATATCTCTTTGTAAAAAGAGTAGTCTCGTGTAGTTGGGAAGGGGTTCTTTCATAACCTTACTTTATGTGGGTCAATTGTTTGACTGGTCCTGGTTCTGATATAGCTTAAATCATTTCGCTAATTATTAAAATGGAACCATTCAGCCAATCATATTACAAGAAAAACGCTAAATCACTAAAGGGATTCGTATAACATTCCAAAAAGCGTTGTTTAAGTATGACAGATCTTCATTGTAATAAATCACGCACGCGGACAAAAGAATACCAGACATCAGCACGCCTAGATAATCTAAAGTGTTTTACAAATTACCTAAATGCTATCCCGATTACAGACATAAAGTTCTTTTTCTTAAATAGCAGGCGTGATTCACAAAACAAAACACGAGACTTTAATGAGATTACAACTTTAAAGATGGTGACATCGTAATGGTTGTAATAAGGCTTTATTCTCCAGTTTAATGAAATAATCATATACAGTTTTATTCTCAACAAAGTTGTAAATAAGCCAGATTGCAAAAAAAGCTACTAAACAGTGGAAAATATATCAATATAAGCGAAGCCATTACAGTGTTTACTAAGGATTATAGGAAGTCATGTAACTCTTGTCACATATGTCAAACAACAGCATAAAAATTTAATTAAAAAATTCAGAATTGAAAAATGTAATAAAATCAAAATAAAATTGAATTTTAAGTCTACGACGTAGAATACACTTGTATTACATAACATATTATATCTACAAACCACAGCGGCGATTATTTGCAAACCTAAGTCAAAAGGCTCATACTTGAAAAGATATATTTCAAACAGACATATTGTGAAACAGGCACCCATGCATTAAAAATGCGAAATTATTTCCTATTAATATAGTGTTTGAGAAATTGATACAAATGCACCGTGTAAGACAACTTAAATTCTCGTTCTACCTAAAAGGGTATTATATTTCTCGCACGTATTTGCACAGCCCCCTTTTAAGTCCAGATAATTTAAACTAATCAATAGGTAATGCTTATCTGTATATTACTGTAACTGATCTGTTGCTTTCGTAAATAGCCTAATTTTAAAATGTAAATGATAATCGCTTATTTTTAGTGTTTTATTTCGCCACACTTTTGCATTTTGACGAAGTTGGATGTTTGAAATCAAAGCTATATGACAAGGATGACGATTTTAGCTTCCTAATTGTGATCTTTCCTTTTCTTCGCTGCAACATACTTACCTCTCCAGCCTATGGAGTGTACAATTCACAGTTTTAACATTGAACTGTTATAGGGTTATAGAAGAAACAGGTACCATGGATTTTTAACTCGAAAGCCATTTCAATGGCTGGAGACTTGTTAAAATGACAAGACAACAAATCACGTGATGCTTCAAGCTTATTAACTGCTTTAAAAGATGACCTTCGTGATTCCGATAAAAAATAGTACGCAAGTTTCTTTAAAAATCGTAGACAGTGTGTATTTAAGTTATATTTCTTCATTTTTTAGTTAAATACGGTGTTATTATATTGAATTGAAAACAATGTGCATGTTTATCAGGTTACTCTTTTTTTATATTGCGTCTCGGTTCAACGCACCTGCCGCGCAGTAATTTGTCAAAAATGAAAATGACATTTGTTTACCTGTGTCATTCATGTGTATTGCATATTTATAACAGTGGAATCGACATGCATACGAAATCATTCAATCCGATTTTTTTCACATATTATGGAATAACTTAATATATGCAAATGTATGCAGGAGTTCTTTGGATGACGAGAAGTTTTGCCACATGTAGATTTTCAGCGCTTTGAAGTTTCAGCTCCATCGGAGCTTTGATTAGTTGGTTATGTCTTAGGGTTAGAAAATTATATTAACCAATCAGCAATCGAACAGATCTGTCGAAAATATATTTTCCTCACTTACAGTGTGACGGGTTCTGTTAACAGAGCAGGACATGCTTGCCCTTCCGGAGCACCTGATGTCACTCTCATTTTAATGGGCGTTCATACTATGAGTGCCTTGGTTTCGAATGTTTTTCTGTACTTGGTAGCTATCTAACGTCATTGTTTTCTGTGTTCTCTATTTTGTCATGTCTTTTGACTTCGTTTTTTATAAATAGGACTGCTTTGTTCCTTCGGTAAATTTCTGCCGTTGTATTATAACAATAAAAAGCAACAATTAAAAACGTTCTTCATTTGCTTGTTTCTACCATGTATTTGTAGAAACTTCGTCTCATGAGCATTTTCTCAACATCCTTTCATTTTTATTTTTATAAAATCAATAATCACCGAATTAGCTATTTTCATCATAAAATCAAAAATCTTGAGCACGCCTCTGACATATATGGAAATAAATACGTGTGAAATATTATATTTAAGTTATAGAGATATCGCTATTTTGGAACAAAATACTCATAGCAAGGCTACACAGAAGCGAAAAAAAAATTAGAAATAAATAAATAAATAAATCGTAGTCTAAAGAGCTAACATTTAGAGTTAAGCTACAAAAATTATACAGTGCTTTTAGCTTAACTCGCAATACTAGCTCTTTTCAACTTATGATGATATAAATAGTAAAAAATACAGGCAATTTTGATGAATGGTATTGAAAAAAAAATACGAACTTGAAAAAAGGATTGTGACAGTGACTTGATAACATCAAACTCTTCCTTAATAGATTTGAAATTCTAAAACATACGTCCTTTAGACAGGAAAAAGGTAGAGAAAACAATATTACTAAATAAGAATAAAGGGGAGTTTGTTTGATATTTCAGATTATATCTATGTGGCCTTAGTGGGAAGTTGGTCTAAAACTGTAGGTTCAGCTTGTGTCGAAATGATTCAGTATTTTTAAAATACAAAAAATACCAAAGTTGCATAAACAACTTACAGTAAATTTCGTTATGATGTTGGCGTGTTTCAAGGAGTACTTTCTACCTAATTTAAAATCTAAATCTTTATACAAAATATTGAGTATTTAAGCACGCAGCACTCGTTACTTTTATCAAAGGGAGGAAATTCATATATTACAAATGAGGGAAATTACTTTGACACGATATCTTCAATATAAAGGCGTTCTTCCATTTTACTTAAATCTACCTCTTTACATTTTCGTCAAATCTGCCATATTCTTTTTGAAATAAATAGAGATACTTTATGTATGTACATTTAAAGATTAAAGCAAAGAATGTAGTAATGCTTAGCTTTTGGTGGAAAAAAAAAATTTTGGTGGCAAATTGTGTTTTTTTTTGTTTTACCCTCTGAAAAGGAAAACAAGTTCCCGATCTAATTTTAGTCTACAGAATTGCTCGACTTTACTTTTAAAATGTGTAAAAATATTGTATATATACTACCACAAAAAGAAACGATACCAACATTAAAAATTTCAAAACATAAATTTATGAGCAAGTGTCCGAAAAATTGTATTGTACATTGAACAAGAAGGCGCATAACAGCTAATCTGGTAAAAAAAGAATTCTGAAAAGTGTATGCAAATGTCTCTGTATAGGTCAAGCTATCGGTTGAGTAATTGTCTTATTTAAACACTGTTGAAAATTTTTTGACAAAAATTGGATTTTTAGCAAAAATATAAAAAAAAATGACTTTTTATCATTATGAAAGTTTTTTGAAACACGTTTTGCATTTCTTGAAAAACAGAAATCAAAATTTAGCGGCATATGGTGACGTTACCATCCAACATTTTCAAATGTTTTTAGCAAAAAAAAATAATGCCAATACTTCTACCTTACTTGTATTGGATTTAAGAAATGAAATAATTCTAAAATGAAAAAAGATACATTGTAATTGAGAACGAAACTGGTATCGTTTCTTTTTGAGGCTACCATATTTTACAATGGTAATTGTATAGACAGACTTGACAATTCAAGATGATTGATAAAAAAAATGTATTATTATTTAAAATCCAATTAATAAATACTTGAACGACGTAGTATTTGGCACGATAAAAATCACCGAAATCTTACTTTATATTTTTATATTAGATCAATGACTGTTGAAATATGAAAAATTGTCATTTATTAAAAGTTATAGTTTAGCGGTCACAAAAAGTATCATATTCGATAACTCTTTGAAATAAAAACTGATTAATTTGAGTTTAAATGAAAAGTTTTCTCTGAATAAGAAGACTTCAGAAAAACAAATTACCGTATCTTAATCTTGAAAATATTATGAGCCATAATTTCTCTTTTCCGCATGAACTAATAAAGAATCGCATTTTTATCGTTATCCCCCGCTTAGGGAAAGCGGGGGATAATGTAATGCAGTCCGTCCGTATGTACGTACGCAGGTACGTTTGTAATGCTCCCCGATAGCTCTGGCACTATAAGAGATACAAATTTGAAACTTGGCACCATACTAGAGTATGATCTGGATTCGGAATATAGGTCAAATGCCCTAGGGGCAAATTATGGGTGAAAATGTATTTTCGCGATATCCAATAATTGAAGAAATCTGTAAGACCATTTAGGCTAGAAAGTTAAAACTTGGGAATCGACTCACATATAGTGTAGCAGCTTCACAGAGGTGGCCGGAATCTAGATATGACCCCTCAGAGCAGGGCCTCTAGGGGGTCCAAAAAAAGAAAAAATCGATTCTGCTGGAACTCTTCTTACACCTTTAATCGCAGAAACCTTATAATAAGGGTATGAGTAACACTATGAAAGTTGTCTGTGCCGAAGGTATCGAAATTTTGAAATTTGCCATCAGGGCAGAAAACTGAGCGAAAATGTATTTCGAGATATCCAGTAATAAGCGAAATCTTCTGAAGTATTCATGTTTGGAAGCTGAAACTTTTTTATGCAAGTTCCATTATTTGCATCTAATTTATTGATGATAGCGGACTTTTGGTACGAAAAAAAAAAATATCAAACAATCAGTTCTCATCAGAACGACCGGAACTCTACGTATAATTTTCATTTCGTGGTTTATATTTTCATGTGGAATTATTGGAATTCCACTTTGTATCTGTTGTAAGCTTTCAGAATTTAAACCCTGGTGCCAAATTTGGTTTTTCTGAAAATGTCAAAGACTAATATTTTTTTTTTAATTCCAATATGAAGTTTTACAATTAAGGAATTTTTTTATAGTCATCAGTTAATATGAATACTAAGAGTCCAAAAATGTGATTCTCATTTTGGCAAATTTCCTGGACTCTTAAAGACCAATAACTTTTGGGAATTTTACCTAGCAACCATATCTTTTTTTATGCCTTATAGTTTTAATGATATCTTTCAGATTGCAAAATACTTTGATTCTAATTTCGGTAAAGTTCCTAAAACTATTAAAGTTCCAATATTTTTTGGAATTATACCTAGCAACCATATCTTTTTTGATGCCTTATAGTTTAAATGATCATTTTCAATGGTCAGATTGCCAAACAATTTGATTCTAATTTTGGTAAAGTTCCTGAACATCTTAAAGACCCAATATTTTTTGGAATTCTACCTAGCAACCATATCTTTTTTCAATTATTTAGGGTTATAATAATGAATTTCAACTATCAGGTTGCAAAAATCTTTTATTCTAATTTTGGTGAGTTTCCTGAAACTCTCAAAGACCTACATTTTTTTTAATTCTACCTACCAACCATAGCTTTTTCAATTTCTTACAGTAGTGAAGATCGTTTTCATAAACTTAAAAAAGAAATTGCAGATTTAATACGTCAATGTTTCTGCGCTAAAAATGGAGAACACAGATACACCTATTTAGTTATAGGGAAAGACAAGACATATTATGTTAAGAACCACATTGATTCAAACAAGAAGTACACCGAGACTGACGTAATCAAAACGTCAGAATTTTTTATCGACAATATTTTTGTCGAATTCGGAGGTCGTGTTTTCCAACAGACAATAGGTATTCCTATGGGAACTAACTGTGCGCCGCTTTTATCTGACCTTTTCCTTTACTCGTACGAGGCCAAGTTTTTACAAGGGCTTATTCAAAGAAAACAAAAATATTTAGCCCAGTCCTTTAATTTCAGCTACAAAGACGATGTACTTTCTCTAAATTTAAGGAGTATTTACATCAGATGTATCCCAATGAGCTTGAAATTAAAGTAACAACTGAAACACCTACTTCAGCTTCGTACCTAGATCAGTAATTGTATATTGACTGAGATGGACTTTTGAAGTCTGCTTGATGATTTTAATTTCCCAATTGTGAACTTTCAATTTCTTAGCAGCAATATACCTGTCTCTCCAGCCTATGGAGTGTACATTTCACAGTTGATTTGTTACTGTCGAGCGTGTAGTTTGTACAGTGATTTTTTTAACAGAGCAAAAACACTGTCCCAAAAGCTGCTTAGTCAGGGATTTGTTCAACCTATGTTAATTTCATCCATCAAGAAATTTTATGGTCGTCAGCATAACATCATCGAAAGATATGACGTGTCAGTATCCCAAATGAAAGTGGACATTTTCAGCTAGATTCACGTCTTCCCGGATTTGACTTCCGACTTTGACATTTTCATGGATTGACCCACTCACAATTTGACAGGTGCTGTTAACAGAGCGGGACATGCTTACCCTTCCGGAGCACCTGATGTCACTCTCAGTTTCGCTGGAGTTCACATTGTGAGTGCTTTGTTTTGAATGTTGTGATTTCTGTTTCCGTGCTTTGTGTCTGTCTAGGGTCGTTGTTTTGTTTCTGGCGACGTTGTTTTCTGTGTTCTTGTTTTGGCCATGCCTTTGGACTTCGATTTTTGTAAATTTCACTCCTTTGTTCCTTCGGTATTCTACTGTCGTTGTTTCAATAATCAGAGTGTAAAAAAAGATTCTAATCTTGGTAAATTTTCTGAGACTCTCATAACCAATTTCATTTTGGAATTTTACCTAGCAACTATATCAGTTTATATCTTTTTAGATGCCTTATAGTATCAGTGATCATTTTCAATAGTCAGATTGCAAAAATCTTTGATTCTAAGTTTGGTAAATTTCCATTAACTCTCAAAGACCAATTATTTTTTGGAATTTTACCTAGCAACCATATCTTTTTTAATTCAGTACAGTAAAAATGATGCTTTTCAACAGTCAGGTTGCAAAAATCTTTGATTCTAATTTTGATTATTATCTGAAATTTTCAGAATCCTGAAATTCTACCTTGCAATCATATCTTTTTGGTGTTATTGTTCAACAGAAAGAAATATAGTTTCAAAAACACTTCTTCTCTTTTTTATAAGGGGAGGGGGTCCAAAATGGGGTAGCGGGGATATCACAATGATTGACCGTGTTTCATTTATTTTGTTTCTAGCTTTTTAGGAATAATAGTGATTTGTTACTATTACTTTGTATGGGTTAACATTCTTTTAGGCATCTACGGGCAAATACCACGATTATGCAATAACTTATTTTTCTAAAGTTTCAGGAGTATTTATTGATATTTTGGGGAGCGATTAATTTTTGAAATATGGTCTTTTGTACTTACTGCACAGGTAAATTGATTATGTATTGACAGTTGTCGCGCGTTGGTCGAATTTTCGCAATAGTTGCTGACTTAATTGATATTGCTGTATAGAATTCGTTTCTTTGAATTATACCAACTCATGTTCATTTTAAGATGAAGAACGACAGACATCTTTAATCCATGAGCCTGACTTTACCATGCATTTGTGAATTGTGTCCAAACAAGGACGTGAAACAGCCACACTACACGGAATTAGAAAGAGGACATGACGAACTAAGGCACTCATAGTGTAAACTGCAATGAAAACCGGGGTTGACAGGTGGTTCGGAAGGGTAAACATTTCCTTCACCTCTGGCGATACTTGTCACATTATCAGTGAGTCACTCTAAGAATTAGTCAAAAATAGTTGTGTCAAACCCGTCAAGACATGAAATCTAGCTGTAAATGTCCGTTTTAATTTGGGACACAGACAAATATTATCACTGTATCCTCGACAGTTACAAATCAATTGAAATATATGAAATGAGATGTAGGTATATAGCTGGTCAAAAAGGGAAAGTTCACAATCAATAAATCGAAATCCTCATCTTTGTCATATAGCTTAAATTTCCAACGTCCATCTTCGTCATTGTATATCTAAAGATTCATGTACGAAGCTGTAGTTGTTTTATCAGTACTTTCTTTAATTTTGAGCTCAGTGGATTGGTCTGGTGTAAATATTCCTTGAATTGTGGATTATTAAGGGAAGGTACATCGTCCAAGTAGCGGAAGCTAAAATTAAAGGACTGAGCTAAATGTTATTGTTTTTTCTATGTTAAGCACTCGGTAAAAGTCTTTGGTACTGGATTTAGCCTCCTATTTCAATTTATTTGGTATTAAGTACTTGTTTTGTTACAATTGTTGGATTATGGCTTTCAATATTATTTGGTTTTAAGCTGCTGAAAAGAGGTTACTCCTTGAATCACGTGTACAGCATGACAAAATTTTTCTGTTTTATGCAATTTCGATATTTTTTGTATATTTAGCCCTTGTAAAAACTTCGCCTCATACGAGGAAAGAAAGAGATCAGCTAAAAGTGGCGCTCAGTTACTTCCCATGGGAATCCCGATTGCGTATGGAAGAAAGTGGCCTCCAAATTCGACAAAAATATTGACTATTTAAAATTCCAACATCTTGATTACGTAATTCTACGTGTACTTCTTGTTTGACTCAGTTTGGAGTAAGGAGTATTTCCCTCATGCAAAGCTCTGTCCTTAGCTGATTTTGGCTTTAAATTTAGATCACTTTGGTTATTTGTTCTCTATCACTTTGAGTTTATGGTCTTCCAAACGTTTAGATTTTATCTGCACTGATGAGACATAAGTTGTCGAAATGCGCATATGCAGAAAGTAAATTCACAGTGACTTCGGTATTTAGTTATTTGGATAACCTTAAGGTGGTTCGGGGGACTAAGCAAAATCTATCAGAATTTTTCAATAGTTTGCAGAATAACACTTCAAAAA
>MJUU01000227.1:0-21409 GCA_002080025.1 Modiolus philippinarum | reverse complement strand
AAAAAAAAAAAAAAAAAATAAATAAATAAATAAAATAATAATAATAATAGTAATAATAATAATAATAAATAAATGAATAAAAATCCGGGGTCACGGTCCATATGAGCTCACAATATTTCACCGAAAATATGGATTTTTTAGTTGAAATGTTAAGGAAAGTTACCATTTTTTAAAATCAATCAAGTTACACCCATGAGAAAAATGATTATTTTTGTATATTACTAGCCATTGTATTGAACTTTCTGAAAATAAAAAAAGAAAAATGGGGGGCACGAACCTTAGTATCAAATTATTTCACAAAATCAGAATTTTCGTTGTGATTTCTTTGTAAAATATTTTTTTTTGAAATTATCTACCTTGTTTTAATTTTCATTTCAAAGAATTTTGCAGTACATATACTATCCTGAATTTTTCGTCTAAAATGAATGATAGACTAAAAGAAATATGCATATTGATTGTGTTTTAAGCGAAATATTGTACAGATTTGTCCAAATTTTAAAAGTTTCTATATTCCTGTAATAAAAAATACCAATCAAAGCATGAAACACGAAAACAAAATGGCGGAATACCACCTTAACAAAATATATTTTGTCTTTCTCTTCTTCTAAATAAGTGTAACTGCATTTCCAGTTCTAGTGCAGAAACAAGGATGTATCAAATCAGATATTACTATTTTAATTCATTGTTTGGCAAATTGGTATAAACATTATAAAAATCAAGAGTATGTATTCTATGGCAATGGGCGAGACAGGTTTAGGGTCTTTAGAAATTTTTTGGTTGTTAGTTCTCTATCAGCTTTTACATGTTGTTCGGTTAATGGACTTCCAAATATTTTGGTTTGATCTGCACTGATGAGACATAATTTGTCAAAAAATGCACATATGCAGAGAATAAATTAACAGTAACTTCAGTATTTGGTTATTTATTACAACTGGGCCGATGCCTCTGCTGGTGAACTGTCAGTCCCCGAGGGTTTTCGACAACCCAGAAGTCAGAACTTCAGTGCTGACCCGAAACCTGAATTTATTAAAACTTGCAATATAAATATTTTACAAAATTTTGTTTAAAAACTAAGGAGTACCTCCCTAATGCACAGCCCTATCCTTGGCTGAATTCTCTGGCCTTTGTATTTAGATCTTTTTGATTATTAGTTCTCTATCAGCTTTTACACGTTTTTCGGTTAATGGATTTCCAAATGTTTTGCTTTGATCTGCACTGATGAAACATAAGTTATCAAAAAATGCGCATATGCAGAGAATAAATTAACAGTAACTTCGGTATTATGTTATTTGGAATTCAGATCTTATCGTGAAGAAGACTTAATCAAAATAACTTTTCAGGCTATCTCTGACTGCGGTAATTAAAGTAGTAAGAAGCTAAAAAGACTTAGTTGGGCATCTGCAAGACCCCGCAATGTAGGGACCCAGCAGATGTAGTGGAATTTATTGTTTTTACCATCGGCTTTGATGCCAAAGGATTCTAAAACAGATGTGTTTAAGTGAAATAATGATTTTTGTTGATTCAAATACAAAATGTATATGTTGCCGAACTAAATAGATATATCAAAACAAGCACTTGGGTAGCTGTCACACATTGAAGTGATTATGTTATTTACATATTATTAGTCAATTCTAGACAAGTGACATAACAATGTTTGCGCTCTCAACCATTCAGAATCATGTTTGTACGCTGTACTCCGAATGCAGTATTCCGGAACTTCGGATTTTCTCTGACATCCTTGTCACTTTGATAAATATGGAGGTGCATAAGAATATATCATATTTCATGAATTCGAAATTGTCGTACTTATTTTAGTATAACTTATGTTTGTCTGCTTCAGGCAATTTCATTAATCGTTTTTGGGGTTCTAAGAAGCAGCTACCAAAAAAGTACAATCTTTCTGGAAAGTTGCACCTTGCAACATATTTTTATTTGCTAATAAATTTTGCACTGGTCTAGTCTTTTTACAGTATCACTGCAAAATATTTGAACTCGACATCATTGTACGTAACAACTGAAAAACAAGGCATACTTTGGTGCTTAATATAGTTTTTCCAGAAATGAGAGGTCGTAAAAATAATACGTTTTTAGTGTTACTTTTTATTTATACTTTTGATCAAAAACTCGCAATGTTTGATGTTTTTCTGTCACCAAAATTAACAAATGACGTGACTTACCATGGAAATGTTAAAAGAAATAATAGGGTATGTAAGTCTCGTCATGTGACTCACGAGATTCAAAGATAAACAGGCAATTTGAAAACGCGCCCCGCCAAAACATGACGTCTGAGGATAAAGATGTTCAAATTTTTGTTCGAAACGTCATATATCTTTGTTTAAAATGTAACTTCCGTGTACATTTTTTTATCCCGGAAGTTCAAAATTTTACGACACTTACAGGCCCTATTAGAAAGGTGTTGAGTGTACAACAGGGTTATGCTAAAATAATGCTTTAATTCTCTATTAGATTGTAAGAGTTTGGATATTATGTAATACAAAATAATATTTATTGCAATAATAAATTTCAGGAATTCTATTAACAAAATTGTTGTGGTTAAGCATTACAAAATAATTAATTTATATTTTGCTGAAGTGCTTGTCTGGCAAGATGCAGTCATTTTAACTGAGGCCAAAACAATTAGTATTATAGTAAAGATAATTTTATTTAATTTCATTTTGACAAATAACATTAGAGCGAAGCAACTAAGCGTTTTATATGTCTCCAATGACAAAATTTATTTTCTTTGTACATTACACAACTTTATCTCTGAATACAATCCAATTATGAAAAATTAACGGATCACTTGAACTTGGCGACCACAATACTGAAATACTAGTATTGTCCACAATACTGGAATATTTTTTTTCCAGTATTGTATTCCAGTATTGTACCAGTATTGTGATCGCCAAAATCATAGTAATATAAAGTTTATAGGTTATGGTACATTTTATGATAAAAAGAATATTAAAGTAAAAAAGGGTGTTATTTTGTTATTTTAATTAGAGTTATTAGGTGATCAAATGTGGTAACTGGTAGTTTAATTAGAATGAGCAGGTAGTTACATTTAGTATGTGATCAAAGGGGATTTATAGAAATTTGATTAAATGCTTTAAACACAATGTAATTAACGACCCTATTAGTATGACAAGCCATATTGCACAATTATTGTATATTGAGTAACCAAGCTAACAACTGGACCATAGAACATGATAGAAAAACTCAATGAAGAAGACATCCAACAGGCTACTCGACCAACTACACTGGTAACACCAGAGCTATACACACAACACATTAAGAAGAACCAGGTTTTCAGAAACAAAAGATTAATGTACTGCAGGTCAACGGCCGAGAAAGATGACACACCAAGCTGGGCTACAGAGTTCAAAACTCAGATTGCTAACGATACTTTAACATCATTAACAAAAACCAAAGACTTGTGGAGACAAGACTCGCAACACTACAACAGCAAAGGTGCCGTACAGTTTTCCGCTGACACAGTAGGAACAGGACACCAGGTCTAAAGAACAAGAAAACCCGACGAGACAGAGTACCAATACAACAGACATTCCAGGTTCAGACAGTGATGACAAACATACTCAAGATGACCCGTGAAAAACTTAAGACAGAAAACAAAATATGTGTTGCGAAACAGCTCTCAAGGTCAATCACAAAATAACGAGATACATGAGCATATGAGCTGCTAAAAGGGATGAATTTAAAATCTAAAATATGACCAATAGCACAAAAAACACAGGGCAAAATAAAAGAGTAGGAACAATAGAAAGGTCGACAGAGACAGAGACAGAGATCACCAGACATAACCCAACAATCAACATGCTGAGTACCCACGGACCCATGGACACCAAGACCATTGACCAGACAAGGCTTACTCTTCTGACTCAGCAGAGTTTGACACCCGGCATAACAGTGACAAATTATTTAATTCTATATCTTGTGTTTATTGTTTTTAGTCTGAAGTGTATACTGTAATAAGATAGAATAAATCATCGAAACACGTTATATTTTATTTGTTTCACAATGTTCTAACAATATTAAAACATGACATAATATCACCTATAAAATATTACCTAAAGACATAAAACGTTATAAAAACACAGTTAGTTCGTTCAACCAAGGAGGTAATTATTCAATACATATTTCTAGAATTAACAATATAATCTTTTTCAATACATGTCATAATTACACCTGGAATTCACAAAACACATACAGAAACTCATAAACTTTGCCATAAATAATTACTTTGTATACATTTATATAACACTTCATAAATACATTAATCAAAAATACAATATACAAAATTCAAATTTTCAACAATACTGGAATAAAATTTTTGTTCCAGTATCGTGGGCAATACTAGTAATACAGTATTGCGGTCGCCAAGTTCAAGTGATCCAAGAAAAGGAAATATATTTGCTGACACCAGTATTTAAATCAAGAAAGAAAGCTTCCATGTAGAAAAATCATGAAAAACTCTTTGGATCACTAAAGAACTAAAATATCATTTAGGGGAAACTTCATTTTTAAGTCATTCAGGGAGATTTCACTTTTTATTCGTGTTATTGTTTTAAACTGGCTGGCCCTTTATGTGGTGTTGTTTTATCCCATGTGTTAAGTGTAAACGAGGGAAAAGAGATCATAGCTGGATAGCTCTGTGTAAAGCACATCATACACTGGTGTTTTCATGCACTATTGTGATCCTAAAAGGAAAATAACGGTACATTTTTTGTATCAATGAATCCTTTTGTTCCCTATAATTTTTGCCATATAACCTTTTGCAGCAATCAAATGTACCAATTTTGTTTAAAAAACTTCATATTTCATCGGCGTCATAAAGTTGTGTTCTTTGAATGTTGTGTCATCGGGGATGGTAATCTCTTCTTATCCTCTTACAATGGCAAAATTGTCTTTTGTCGTTTGCGGTCTTTGAACATGTTGAAGAAAGGCATTTTTCAAATCTTTAACACTTCTTAACACTTCAAATAATTTCAAGTAATTAAATACTGAAGTTACTGTGAATTTTTTTTTGCATATGCGCATTTCGACAACTTATGTCTCATCAGTGCAGATAAAATCTTAACGTTTGGAAGACCACTAACTCAAAGATGTTCAAAGCTGAGACAGAACAATTAACCAATAAGATCTAAATATAAAGCGAAAATCAGCTAAGGACAGAACTTTTATGCGGGAGATACTCCTTAGTTTTCAAAAGAAAATTAAAAAATATAGATATTGTAAGGTTCTAAATAGAATTGGCTTTCGGGTCAGCACCGAAGTACTGACAACTGGCTTGGTGAATACCCTCGGGGATTTACAATCCACCAGCAGAGGCATCGATGCAGTGATATTAAATAACTAAATACCGAAGTTACTGTGAATTTATTTTCTGCATATGCGCATTTCGACAACTTATGTCTTTTCAGTGCAGATAAAATCTTAACGTTTGGAAGACCATAAACTCAAAGATGTTAAAAATTCAGAGGGAACAAATAACCAATGAGATCTAAATATAAAGCGAAAATCAGAAAAGGACAGAGCTTTGCATGGGGGAGATAATTCAGTTTTAAACAAAGTTTACAAACGTTTAGATACTGTAAGATTCCAAATAGAATCGGCTTCAGATCAGCATCAAAGTACCGACTACTGGGCTGGTGAATACCCTCGGATACGAACAGCCCACCAGAAGAGCGTTTGTATAAGCACGTCATATTGTAATGAGAAATTAGCAACGATAATGACTGCCAATATCCCATCGCAAAGACAAGCAATGTTACACCTAGCTTGTGATGAATTTAGCTATAATGGGTATCTTAAAACATTCTTTTGATAACAAGGAGCGTTCAATCTGACCCTCAATACCGAAATCTTACCCCTATCCAAACAAATATTCCCTACAATTGTCCATTTCATGTCTATCTTCACATTTAATAACCAGAACATGCAAAATATGCGTTTTGTATACCAATATTCCATGAATTTTATCATGTTTTGGTATTTTGTCTGAAATTGCTTAAAAATCGTGATTTTAAGCATTTTAAGATCTATCCAAAATTCTCTTTTGAATTATTATATATGAAAAATATAGAGGGTATACCTGTAGATATACCAATTATTTGTTCTAAGTGATACGGAAATAGTTTTAAAACATTGATTGGAAAGGCAGTGTTCAATGTGCATCTAATTACCGAAAATTTTCTCCGTGCCCTATTAATTCAAAAGTTACGTGTTGAAGTACAACTAAACAACGATCGGACATTTGCAATGTCTTTTGACTTCGATTTATGTCAAAACCACTCCTTTGATCTTTCGGTATTCTACTGCCGTTGTTTGAAACAGTGAAATCTAAGTTTACGCCCTGCTTTTAAAAACAAATCCTTGTCTCTTTTAGATTGAGATCTCTATATAAAGGCTTCAAAAAGATTTGATTATAAATAATTGAATATCTAATTTGAGTCTAAGGCTTGACATTGCCATAAGTTTATGGTTGACATACAAATGCAGATTTAAGCAGCCAACCTAATAGTCTGATTCGGCTTTGATACCTCGAATTGCAATTTTGATATTAATTCATTAGAATGAAAAGAAATTTTGGATAAGTTTATCCGTTTTAATTCGCAATCATAGCACCTATGGGCTCAATGAAGTCCAGAAAAAAATATTAATAAGGGAAAACCGTCGTTGGACTAAAGTCCTGATGTTACATTTCAGACTTTACTTCGTTCATTTGTACTTCTATAGATTCTTAGCAAAATACAAGTTTTCACATATTTTTTTAACTACTGTAGTTCACAAAAGAAATCGTGTCGACAAAAATAACAAAATGACAAAATGACATGACACAATAAAACTTCAAAATTATGGTTGATTTTTATTCTACACGACAACGTATAGAACATAACGGAAATTAAAACGTATTTATGGTACCACTTAAAACATTTTCATTTTGGAATTAAGATTTATAGGATTTATCGATTGATTTTACAAGTGTCCTCATACAAAATGTATTTCATTATCGAGATAGTTCATAAGATACAACTATAATTCCTCCTTAACTGTCATTCGATTGTAAAATATCAAGCAATTGACGAGGAACAAATCAGGTTCATTTTTAAAACTTGACTTAAGTGTCCTTATGAAGTTAGTTGTTTTTAAGATAGTTCTCGTTTAATTAGAACAAAATGCTTTTCTACAGCTAGTTATGAAAAGGTCGTCCCTCAAAACTATACAGTCTAATTGTCTGTCCTCAGTCTGTGAGAGCTTTTTATATAACAAAATAACGAATCTGAATATTATGAAACGACATTCAAAAATTGATAGCAAAATCACGGACAAGTTTCCCTACGCCTTGATTTAAGACAGAAACAAAATGCAGTCAAAAGAACGGTGGTTAAAAACCGATGGGTCAAATAGCAAGTAGATGAACAAAATTTAGAGCAAAGAAATGCTGGTGGCGAAACTAAAACAGAAGAACAAAACAGAATATTTTGCCTTGTTTGGTGTATGGGATGTTTTACTGGACCTTTCAACACGATCTTCTAAAAATCGGATGCAAACGAAGAGAAAAGGAGTGTATCTACGGAAGTTTTGCAAAAGGACAGGAAAGAAGATTATCTTCACAGGACAATAGTAAACTAATATTATATATAAGTTCAATAAAATGCAATCAATGCAAATATTAGGTTTTTGATTTTTCTTCGCGAAAAAAGTTATACGAAATAAAAACAAATTTAAAGCCAAAGGTAAACTTCAGCAGGTTCTTAAAAGTCGTGTTTATATCAAGTGTAATCTTTGTATCACTGATGCTAGACAGTTATTATAAAGGAGGAGGTATGGTAAGGCCACTTTTTGGCCCCTCATTTTCGAAAATACAAAGTATTGTAAATCAACTAATTATCACTCTTAAGATGTTCATAAGACATGAGTCTGTCAGATATCAGTAATCATAGTTTTGAATTCTGTCTCATATTTTCATACAAAATGGCCATATTTGGCTAATTTCCCCGAACATGGCATGTTTATGACGTCACTGTGACGTCATGACTGACTATCCTGTATAAAAGTGTCTAGATTATGTGATTATAATCATTTAGCAAATAAACCAGTGCATTTATGGAGAGATTAAATAATTTTTATATTTTTGCAATTTTAGGGGCCAATTTCCTTTTGCTTATCATACCTCCTCCTTTTGGTTGCATTCATTCTTGACCAGAAAGTAAGAACAATCGGTGTACTAATGTTTCTACGGTTGTTGCCCTACTTATCTAATATTTTAGAGAAAACGTTATTCTTTTATAGATAGAAGTTGTTTGTGTAAATTAGCTTATACCATTAATGTAAGCCATTAGGAGCACTCGCAAAACAATTTATGGATGATCATTTTTGTTCATCAGCAGGCAAACCATAACAGATAACTCAGGGTAAATATACCAATAAAATAACATCATCGATTAATTATTTTGGTAATTGATTTGTTATTTAATTATTTAACGCTCATTTGGTGACAAATAAAACAACGGCAGTAGATATAAGGAACAAGTAATTGATGATTACAAAAACTAAAGTCCATTGACATGGGAAAAACGTAAACATAAACAAAAAAAAAGCCAAAACAAGGATGTGAGACAGCAACAAGGTACGGAAATAATTAAAAAAAAACGACATTTAGAATTAATGAACTCAAAGTGAAAACTGGGAGATAGGATTAGAAAATTAAATAGAAAATGATAAAAGAGTTTAACCAATGACGAGTGAGATCAGTTCATCACGTAATTCTAACGTTTTTCGTTAAAAAAATGATTTGATTAATTATTTTAAGGCTATTATGACGACAAAATCAAATGAGTTAAGGTTACCCTTTTGTACCCTTATGTATATATTTGTACAATGTATATAACGAAGGGCATGCTATATATTCCGACCGGAACCAACCTTCCCAAACATACATTTTAGAGCAAAAATGAAATAAACAAACTCAAACTTTTGAGTTATGCCCTATCTAATTATTTTATCGAAGGATTATTTGGTCAGAATAAGAAATAGCCGGAATAAAAGAAAGGTAAAGTAAGTGAGAACCGAACCATCAATCCAAAACGAATAATCCAAGGACAATGGCAACATCGGAAACAACAAAGAAACAGACAAACAACTTAAGTACGGCACAGAAAAGAAAAATGAAGATACACACAGTATCAAGAGCACTATAATGGGAATGACAGTCTGAAAAACAGGACATCTATATTGTCTTGTCATGTAACATTAAGAAAAACAGATAAAAATCGAAAACAGGGTTTGTTTTATCATGGTGGCTCAGTAGAAGTAGGTCCGTGTTCCATCCCGCTACAGCTCTCCCAATATCTAAACGTAAAATTAATGTTAATTCATACAAGTTTTGAGCTATTGACATCATTTGACATCGTCGTTGGCGCCGGCCTCGTAGCTCTTTTTTATATATCTACTCTTCTTCAACTTCTTTACTAATACTAACCAACCTTGGCCTTAATCCCCACGTGACCTTGCTATCCATTTAAACTTTGTGATTTTTAAGTCCCGAGACCAAACCGGCAAATTGTAGCTGTTAGGAAAAAACAGAACATACGGATAAGGTGCCGATAAAAAAATTTGAACTTAATAAACTTGTTAAGCATAGAAATATATATCTATCATACAATTTTGAAAGAATTATGATGACAGTTATTGCTCCTTTGTTGATTTTTCACGATTTTGATTTGTTCAGAAATTATCTGGAGACGAGGTTTAGTGTGAAATATGAATATTTTCAGCTAATCGAGGAATGTCCTACAGATTTGCTTCAAATCAAAGATGGCCGCTAACACAAGCGTAGTTTAAAACTTGAACGTAATGATACGCCGACTTCTTTATTCTGAATTATCGAGGGTCACATGATGAGACATACAGGTAATTTTATCGGAGTCAAAATCTTTCCTTCAAACATAATATGCAACTAATAAATTTTAGTACATCTTGTTTAAAACCAAGGAGTATCTCCCTCTTGCATAGCTCTGTCCTTAGCTGATTTTGGCTTTTCTATTTAGATCTTATTGGTTATTTGTTCTCTATCAGTTTTACACCTATTTCGGTTTATGGACTTCCAAATATTTTGATTTTATCTGCACTAAAGAGACATAAGTTGTCGAAATGCGCTTATGCAGCACCTAAATTCACAGTAACCTCAGTATTTTGTTATTTATACTGTAAACTGACTTATTTTCGTTTATACTTTTATTCGCGCTTTGTCCTTTTTGATCAATTTCGCGGCAACTAATTTTCACGATATCCTGTTTTTCTGAGTATGCTTTTGCATCAGAGTAAGAAATTTTCGTGACGATTTATTTTCGCGTTATGTTTATGCTTGCGACGATTACGAAATTTGTTGGTTTACAATATCAGTTCCTTTTTGCTTTATACACCAGAACTATATTTTTTCAATGTTGTCATAATTTTCTATTTTAGACATACTGGCTTCATATTTACGTCAATAAAGATTATTAACTGCAATGTATAATGACATTCCCGGCATGTCAGTGAAAATAAATGGATTTTTTGTGACAAAATCGAAATTTGTGAATATTTAGCACTTTGTTCGGGTTGCGTGTCTGTCAAGAGCGAAAATCAATTTCCGCGTACCTTTTCAAATACATTGAATAAAACAGGTAGTGATAATTTGATGCAGACTAAAAATTTCCATGTGCTGTATATACAATTCACGACAATATCATGAAAATATTTTCACAAAATATCTTGGATATTCCTTGATTCTTGTGCAGTAAGTGACGTAAATTCTCATTTCATAATGACGTAAATAATTTATGTTAGTCGCGAAACATTACAATGCATGATCAGCTACATTGTAGGTAACTGAAATTGTATGTAATGTCTTTTAAAATTTCCGTACGAATTTAACAGAAGCGTTTAGTGCATGTTGTATTCCATTTGTTAATTGCATAGACGTAAACAAAACAACTAAACAACCGTTATGTTGTATGACCTTTGTAGTAAGAGCTTAAGATTTTATCGTTTTTTTTTCTGAAAGTTTTTAACCAACACATCTTTGGGATGGTCAACAAGAAAAAATTAAGTAAAACGAATTAAAGTCAAAAAGAAATTAACAAGATTTGCAATTGCAAGCAAAAGCTGATGTCACCCCAGACAACTAATTTAATGATTCTATCTTGTTTGTAGCCTAAAAATCTACATTGAAAAAACTTTTGTTTATTTCTGACAAAATCAAAATCTTGAAGTAATCTGGTGTGACCATATTGGAAAGGGTGTCCATTTTTAAAATTTTAAACACACAGTATACATCTTCAGATGGTCGTCCAACTTTGTTCAAAGTATGAAATCATTTCATGCAGCCGTTATAAAAGATCGTTCGAACAAGAATCATTGGAAGAATAATAACTGGATTTGAAATTCGGGAGCAATGGCCGATGTTATCAATACAACAAATCTGACGATTCCATCTTTTTTGCTGCCCCAAACTCTATTTATAAACAATATTTTCGTTGAAATTCGACAGAAATGAAATTTTGACGTATTTCGGCTGCCATCTTTGAAATAACGGCAATTTTGAAAATCTTAAACGCACAGCATATAATTGCAGACGGCGGTCCGATTTTGTGCAAAGTTTAAAATCATTCCATTTAATCATTTCAAAATAATCTCTCGGACAAATTTATTTAGAAGAAGGAGAATAAAAGAAGAAGGAGGGGGATCAGAAGAAACGTAGAATAACAGCATTGTCATCTCGACTTCGTCTTGGGTGACATAAAAATAATAATAATCAGAAGAAGAACCGCCGAATAACAACATGGCATTCTGACTAAGTGTGAATTAACGTAATAAATTCACACTTTACAATACTATCAATGCTTCTCATAAAATCATAATTCCACACTTCACAATGGGTAACCGGATCAGTAACGAACTGTACGAACGAACCAAATGTACATTACGGGATCAGTTAATTCTCCAGTGTGTAACATATAAAATAAATAAACAGAACATGACAAATATTGTGGAAATAGTCATTAAAAGGTTTAACAGATAAACTTAAATAAAATTTTAAAATATAATCATGCATATTGATGTAAAACTTAAATATTAGAAATCTTGTACCGGATGTTGATATACGAAAGAGACTTATCTACTTTACGTATTGGTCAGTCGTGAAGGGTTATGTATACGTAACTCTTCTTGAAAAATATTCAACAGGTAAAGTATATGTACAGAGGGACTAGAAGGGGCCTTGGCGTGATTTGTGTACACAAAGACGTGTGCTTTCTGAGATAGGCCGAATTTAAAGGGTGATTCCTTAAAATGCCACCCAAAACAATTTTGATATTTTCAGGATCAGATAAAATAATCTGTCTTTATTTACTACTTTAAAAAAATTTCATACACATGCCCTGTGAATAGACGTTGCTATTTTTTAACAGATTATTGGAATTTTGGAAGGTGCATTCGAGACCTAAAGGATTGAATTATGTCAATTGGAAAGGGTTTTGACTACCGGTTTTGTCTGTGGTTATCAATTTTCATCCTTGTAAAGTAAATCGTTTTAGATCCTTTATTCACTGCAAAAATGATTCTGTCAAACGTTACACGTTTCAACAAATATGAAGATAATTAACAAGAAATACCCCCTTCATTTCTGAAAATATAGGCATGTCGAAAAATATTTGTATTGCCCTACCGTTCGCGTATGATAAAAATATACAATGGGTCTGGAAAAACTTCGGCTAAATGTAGACTTAATGTAGCTGTTAGCAGGTAATGATAGTACCCCTCCCCCGCTCTCTTTCGGGAGAATTTGGATACGATTGGTTGAAATCTTATGACATACGCTGCAACTCCTATACGTCAATTTGGATGTGTATGTACATGTATTTACGAGAAAATTATTGGAGGGAGGGGTATGAATGCACGTAAAATTGTGGCGTCTTGAGAAATATTTATAAATGCAATGTCAGTATAATTGGATGTTACCATTTTAATAGTCTAAATTTCAATATTGGAATGCAATTAAGTAGGGTTAAAAATTCCGACTAATGCATTTGGGAGTGGAAGGAAGTTGCAAAAGGCGAGAGGGTAATATTGGTTGTGATATAACATTCTCAGATTGCATAAATAAAGCGATGTGGCTTTCACGCAAAATAAATACAGCATCGAAACTTAAAAAAAATATACTTCCTTCGCAAAAACACTATGTAACTTCGTAAACGTCTTCGGAATTGTCATCCATTTGTACTTTTAGCTCGTCGCCTGGAACTCATATTTCATGTTGATTGCAGTGGTACCTACATATGCATGCAACACAAAATTTAACGCAAGAATAAAAGAATAGGTTTTTGTTGGTTTTGATATAAAAAGTCCATGTAGAGCGCAGTGGAGAAGGGAGGAGTTTCTATCCGGAAAATTGAAAAATGTATTAAAACTTTTCAAATAATGACAAACTACTTCTATAAATATTAAGATTGTTTCGATTAAAATACAATAAGTTCGAAATGAAATTAAATGTAACACATTCAAGAAGGTGTAGAAACCAAAAAGTGCAAATTAATTCATTTACTGACGCAGAAATTGTAAATTTCTCCACCGACATTTCTCTATTTAGATAAGCTTAATATTCGTGCAAAAAGGTGTTTGAATCAAACTGGAAAACGTACGTAGAACTGCAAATGAAGTTCACAGAAGGGAAATATTCGTCGAATTTTAAAATGAACTGCCGAATAATACTAGGTTGAAGTAAAATATTACTTTAATACCCCTTTGTTACCTCTGAGAAATATTCATAGCTTTCACAACATAACAGGTAAATCGAGTACACCTTACAATACTCGATTGGTCTCTGCATGTAAGTGTAAAAATAATCACAGAGAAACCCATAAATATATGTAATTAATTAGAAAAATGTCTAGCTATTGATTATCACGCACATACCAACCAAACAAAATATTGTGATTGACTAAGTAAGCCCAATAAACAAATTATTTATTTTAACAAAATAGGCGCATTGATAGATCCCTTATCGTATGATATGTGTGTTTCCCATGATAAGTTGTTACGTTCGTATGATACGTCAGTTATCCGGTTACCTCTTATATTACAATATACGTTGAACATTACAGAATAATTAGGATTTCATTTCATTTCACCTGAAGGAAATCATTAGCGTCACCTTGCTTTCTTACAGAATATGTCAATATTCATTATCAAAATCATTAAAGCACAATTAAGAGATCATGTCTGTCAAATTATAAACTCATGAATGACAGTGTCTTGGACAAAGTAAGAAGAGACTTTCTGCTGAATAATTGCATGTATATTTTTAAACACTGGCTACATAGATTTAGTGCTGCTACTTGTATGAGCTCACTGTAGATATAAAAAAAAGAACAATCGACCAAGAATTTAATGACAACCACTTTATGGAAAGTACAAGGTAACGAAGGGGGAAATCTCAACCTTGAATGAATTTTGAAATATCTTTGCGATCTTATGCGAGAAGAGTCTTATTTACTTATTTCAATTTAGTATCTCCCTAATGTATAGCTTTGTCCTTTGACAATTTTGACTTTTCTTTTCAGATCCTATTTGTTCTTTATTTGATTTAACACTTATTTCGGTTTATGGATTTCCAAATTTTTGATCTGCACTGTCGTAAAGTAAGTTGTCGAATGGAAAAAATATAACCTTCATGAAAAGGCTGATAGAGGTTTATTAAAAAAAACAATAATACTAAAATAATGAATAATAAAAAAGAACTTAAAGTATAACCATCAGAAATGATGGCCATTCACGCAATTCCCTGTTTTACACAGAAACAAATTTCCACTGACAAGCTCACATATGTAAAGATCCAAAACTTTCGGCCTCTTTTTTGCACCAAGACAAATATCAAATTCTAATAGCTTATTGCGCATTGGTAGACTATATGCAACAATTCTATAATAAAATACAATCGTGTATGAGGAGCTCAACTGACAAGCTCACATGTGTCAAAAGACATCTTGGGGCCTTTTGTTTGCACCAAGACCAATATAAAAAATCCGAAAACTTATTGCACATCTTCAGACTATATGCCACAATTCAATAACAAAATTAAATCCATAAATCCAAAAACGTGGAAGGAGTTCCACTGACAAGGTTCATCTAACGGACAGACGGACGGAACCAAAACAATAGCCCCGCATTTTCTGTAGAAAAGTGTGGCGATTATAAACATATCGAATCGTTGTTGTGGTAAAATTAAACTATTTCAAACTTTTAGAAAATGTTGAGCATGGGTAAATTATTAAAATTTCTTTATTTATGGAGGGGGAAATGTTTTCATGATTTCATGGTTAAACTTTGATGATACCTGCGATGTACCGATTTATTAGATTTTATTAGTTACCCGCATTGTGTCAACTTTTATAAATCTGTCATGCTATGGTCTTCCAAAAGTATTGATTTGATATGCATGGAAGAGACATACGTTATTGAAATGGTCAACTGCTGAAATAAATTTGCAGATACTTCTTTATCATTTCTGTTATCGCAATGATAAAAGAAGCTCTATTTTAAGCAGTTACAGCTAAACAATGAAGTATAATTATATTGGAATATGATATTGTTATTAACACTTTTGTTAATTTATATGTTGTGATTGTCATCTATCAATTTACAATGAAAGGATATGAATAAATGCACGTGAAACAAATTACATGTATCTACAAACACATGGTAAAACCAAGTGATGGAACAACGCTTTATTGTTGTTATTCACCGAAAAGTCACTATGAGCCCTTCATTAATTAGCTGTGTCCATACCTCATAGTAAGTTCAAAACAGCTTCTAGCAACGGTTACAGCTGAAAGCATTGCTAGATTTCGACCGGTTAGAGCGGAAAGCATTGCTAGATTTCGACCGGTTAGTGCGGAAAGCATTGCTAGATTTCGAGCAACACTTCCATGTTATTTAACTACATGTATAAGTCTTTTGTTGGGTTTTGTTGGGCAACGGATGAGAACGTCTGTAAGAACACTTTGTAATTTAATTTAAATTTTATAGTTGACGACCCGGCATGTAATGAATGAAGACAAACATGAATGCCTCTTTATTCGATATTTATCAAAGAATTCTGCAAAAACTGTTGCTAAGTGCCATCTAGAACTTACATGGGATATAAGCAAAGTTCATTGAAGAAGACCTAATAATGATTTCAAAATGACTAACAAGAATTAAAGCGTTTTTCCATTACTTTGTTTTACCATATTCTTTAATGTGCATTTAATCCATATCATTTTATTGTTCATTTAAAAACAATAAGTAATACAACAACAAAAAATGCAATTAGAATAAATAAAATCGAAACAAAACAAAAAAAAATTCTTGCACTTATATAATATAGAAATATAACATAGCTCTCATTACATTTTGTATCAACCCTTTTTCTTGAAAACAAACTAGTAATTTTTTCAACCTGGCACGAATTTAGTACAGATTAGTATGTTTTTTGTTAGATATGAAATAGGATTCTAATTACTTTAAAAAAAACTATATCAATATCAAAGCTTCGCATCATACCTAAAATGATAGACAAATGTATAAGAAAAGAAAACATGTAAGATGTTGTACAAATAGCGACACCAATAATGCTATACGGATTCAAACAATTCAATGCAAAAAATCTTTTCTTCAACGAAAATAGCGAATATCATACTGCATCGAAAATTTTCCTGTTTACAGGATTCTATTTGAATAAAATGCGATTACACGCTTTAATTACATTTACTGATGAAATCCCTAATTACGGGTAAATTCATCAATAATTATTAAGTCCTCAACACAAAGAATTATCAAGGTAAGGACGTAAGCGCTATGTAGCGTGTTTAATGCCTGTCCGTAGAAGATTCTAATTAACTAAAGTTACTCTAAACAACATGCTAATTAATGCTAAGGACATTGTTATCGTTTAGCGTTTATGTTCTGTAATTTTATACATTAGGCAGTTTCTAGTAATCACTGATCAGAGATTTTGTTAAATGAAATGCATAATCAGGCAGAGTATTACTGACACATCCTTTAAAATAACGTTTTCAAAATTCTCGAGCCTGCAATAGCATTCAAACGTTTGATTTTCTATCCTTTATCCAACCCTTCCAAAAAATAAACTTAAATCAGTAATTTCCTCTTTAATACATAAATGTCTCCTCACCAAAAACGGAGAACGTATGCAGGTATTCCTATTTGGTAATAGGAGAAGATATAACATATTTTGTTCAGAACCATAAAAAAGCAATGCACTGAACATGCTTGAATTTTTGATCGACAACATTTTTGTTGAATGTGGAGGCCTGCCTTTTTTAACAAACAATCGGGATTTCTTATTGGAACAAACTTTTAGCTGATCCTTGTCCTTATTCGTATGAAGGGAAGTTTTTACAGGGGTTAATACAACAGAAACAAAAACAACTGGCTTCAGGTTCAGACATATAGACGTTGTACTTAATAACCAAAGATTTAAGGAATATTTACATTGGATCTACCCCGGTGAACTTGAAATTGAAGAGACAACTGATGCACCCAATTTTGTTTCATTCCTCCGCCAATTTGCATTACATTGACTAACATAGGCGTCTGAAATCTAGTTTTATATGACAAACGTGATGATTTCGAATTCGGAATTTTGAATTCCCCTTTTCCCAGCAGCAATATATCTACATATAAAAATGTACCTCCCCAGCATATGGAGTATATGTTTCACGATCAATTCGTTACTGTAGAGCTTGTAAATCACACAGTGACTTTTTGAAAGAGCAAAAGCATTGTCCAAAAAAACTGCTTACTCAAGTTTATGTTCAGTCGTTGTTACTTTCGTCACTTCAAAATTCTATGGCCGTCATCACGACATCATAGGTAGATATGAAATGTCGGTGTCACAAATGAAAACTGACATTTTCAGCTGGATTCACGTCTTTCCGGAATTGACATTGACGATTCTGACTTTTTTCCTGGATTGACCCACTGAAAGTGACAGTCGCCGTATACAGACCAGGACATGTCTACCTTTCCGGAGAAAGAAATATCACTCTTTGTGAAAGTTCACACTGAAAGTGCTTTAGTTATTATTATTATTGCATTTGTAGTGTTTGTTTTGTGGTTGTGAAGCGTCTTTAGTCTGCTGTCTTTTGATGTTCTTGCTTTTGCCTTGTCTCTGGGCTTTGATTTCTGTAATCTTACTCTTTGTTTATTAGGAATTTTACCGCCATTGTTTTATCAGAATATTCTCTTGTTCAAAATAGTGGTCTTGTAGTCAGTATTTTACCTGTTGTAGGCTTTCTGCGTTTGTTTTTTTAAAAACCGTGAAGAAACACGATAGATAAAAGGATGTCAAGTCCAAAAATACTGTCCTATCCTAACGTTTATCGTTGCTAATGCCGGTACTAAGTCTAGCTGTCTCCCCATTCATACCAGTGGTCGTCTTTCGTATATGTTGTTGTTGTAACAACGGCAGTAGAATACCGAAGGAACAAGGGAAGCGATGACTACAAAAATCGAAGTCCAAAGACATGGCAGAAACGGTAACAGATAAAAACAAAGACAAAACAAGGACGTGAGACAGCTACAATGCACGGAAATAAAAAGATAACATTAAGAACTAAGGCACTCATAGTGTGAACTCCCATGAAAACCGGGAGTGACATCAGGTGCTCCGGAAGGGTAAGCATGTCCTGCTCCGCTAGCGGCACCCGTCACACTATCAGTGAGTCAATCCGGGGTTGAGTCAAATCCGGTTATGTCAAATCCGTGAAGACGTGAAATCTAGCTAAAAATACCTGTTTTCATTTGGGACACAGACACGTCATATCTGTCAATAATGTCATGGTGACGGCCATAGAATTTCTGAAGGGATGAAAGTAACAAAGGCTGAACAAATCCCTGACTAAGCAGCTTTTGGGACAGTGTTTTTGCTCTAACTAAAAAGTCACTGTATAAACTGCATGCCCGACAGTAACGAATCAACTGTGAAATGTACACTCCATAGGCTGGAGAGGCAGGTATATTGCTGCTCAGAAAGGGAAAGTTCACAATTGGGAAGTTAAAATCATCACGTTTGTCATACAGCTTAGATTTCAAACGTCCCTTTTCGTNGCTAAATGTTTTTGTTTTTTCTGTGTAAGCCCTTGTAAAAACTTCGCCTCATATGAAAAAAGGAAGAGATCAGCTAAAAGTGGCGCGCAGTTAGTTCCCATGGGAATCCCGATTGTCTGTTGAAAAACACGGCCTCCAAATTCGACAAAAATATTATCTATTAAAAATTCCAACATCTTGATTACGTCATTCTCAGTGTACTTCTTGTTTGACTCAGTGTGGTTCTTTACAAAATATGTTTTGTCTTTCCCTACTACTAAATAAGTGTATCTGCGTTCTTCGTTTTTAGTGCAGAAACATTGATGTATCAAATCTTAAATTACTGTTTTCAATTTATTGTGTGGCAGGGTAGTATAAAGAGTAGAAAAATCAAAGGTTTGTATGTTGTGGCAATGGGTAAGACTGCTAGAGGATAGCTGTTCGAGAAGATCTTTAGAATTTTTTAGAATCCACATCTGATTGACGCCGCTCGTGGAGTAGACTTTATCACAGTAACTTTTTAGGCCATCTCTGACTGCGGTCAATAAAGTGGTAAGGAGCTTAGAAAGTGGCTTAGTGGTGCATCTGGAAGACCCCGCGATAAATCTCTGTTTGTATGGGTTTTTATGAAGTTTAGGGACCCAGTAGATGTAGGGGAGCTGATTGTTATCATCATCCGCTTTGATGCCAAAGGATGCTAAAACAGAGTTGTGATTTTCTATAATCTCCTCCCTTGATAGTGTAGTGGGAGTATAAGTAGGGTTTCCTGATGAACTGTCAATTCCCATCTCCTTAACCAGACAGTCAAGATAGTGTTTCTTACACACGAACAGTATGTTGTTAGAAGCTTTGTCTGCAGGGACAATGACGTAATTTTCATGGAGGTTGTCCATAGTTTTCCTAACGAGGGGATCTTCAAATATACTGGGATTTCTGGATTTCATTGATGTTTTTAAACGCCGAATACGATACACAATTAACGACTTAATGGACCTGATCCAGTCGGACAGCGTCTCGACATCTTCTTTCTCTTTCTTTGCCCACTTCCTCGCATAGTCCTCAACTGCATCCATCAAAATTTTGAAATTGTACTTCCAGTTGATATGCTGGGGTTCACGGAATTTGGGACCTTTTGAAAAAACCTCTCTTAGTTTGATATTGTCTATAATATTTAGGTCACCGGTTATCACGTGTCCAGCCGGACTGTAATTGAAGGGGGAAGTGGAGCAAGCGCAATCAGGTGGTTTGGCTTTGAAGTCGTCAATTTTGAAGTCACGCAATACCCGTTTGTAATTGAAAATGGAAGTTGCAATGGGTTTAGTGTAGGAATACGAAATAAGTGGAACAGATTGATCTTTGAAGTAAGGTGGAATGTTAGATGTTACTGTTTTGCTATGTAGAATGTTAGCGAGATTTATGGCGTCCAAGCCTTTATTGGCGAATTGAACTTTGAGAAATGTCCGGTTATCAGGTTCGTTGGCTGATTCGCGGACAGGTTTGAAAAGTCTATGGTTTGATATATCTAAAACGATTGCTGTTAATTTATATTCCAGGGAATGCCAATCGGTCACTGATGATGCTAAACATGTTTTGTAGAAAGAATGAAGCTTTGAAAGGGGCAAAGAATATGTAAATGTTGAATTGTAGCCTGTAATTGAAATTTTCAGTCCTATTGCTGTTTTCTGTTGTGCCGTCTTCTTCGATTATATTGCTGGAAATAGTAGCTAACATGAACTAGAGCGATTTGGTTCAAATTCAACAAAACAACAGTCCAAAAGTGTGGCTATTGTTAAAAAGTGTGTCTAGCTATAAATAATATAAAGAAAAACACTAGAAAAAAATTGAAGAATTTCTTCTGTTAAGCCACAACATAAGTTGGAATCTCAGTTGGTCACGATTTTTTGTTCGATCCCTTTAAAAGAATATAACTGTTAATCTACACCCCATCCATTATAGCCAAACCTTAGTTTAACATTGGAACTCACTTTGAAAACACATTCAAAGATCTTCTCTGAAAATTCATGATTAAATGAAACATTTTTTTCACAATTATCATTAGTTGTCCCCGCCTTTGAACAATGTGTCCGGCAAGTCTGCATTATATCCAAGATGGTCCCATCAGGAATCGTAGTTCAGATTTAGATCCTGTGTTTTAAAGTAGTATACCTCAGTCACAAAGTTGCTATTTAAAACCATATTTGATGTAATGATCCTCTTTATAATAATGTGTAAGTTCTTTATTTCATCCATCAATTTT
>MJUU01000224.1:0-33040 GCA_002080025.1 Modiolus philippinarum | reverse complement strand
CATTTTCTGCATTTAAAATTCTATTTGCATGACCACAACCAAGGTAAAGACCATTTCAAGTCCCAAAATTTACCTCAGAAGCACCTTCTCAAATTTTGGGGTAGGGTGACATTTTGTAGCATGATTTCAAAATTTTAAAGGAAGCTTTGAACATTTGCAGCCTTATTTTGATAGAAAAATACTCTAAGGGCTTAGTTTTAAACATGGGTAGAGAATTCATGACACAAAAGAAGTATATTTGGTTTTGTGTCCATGTTTAACATCTATGAGTGATTGTGCCTGATCAAAGCACTGAAAACACTAAATCTGTGACATTTTGAATAGTGATGAAAATGAGGAAAAAATTTGGAAAAGGATGTTATTTTCTGTATACAATTTGGAAATTAACTAAAAAACATGAAAAAGTACAGCAATTACACCTCGGAATGTTTTAATATCATGTTAAGGTGTCAAACCACCAATTCAGCCAATCAGCACTTAGAACAAATGAAAAAGTAGCTCTTTTAGAATCTAAATATAACTTTGAATTCTCGCCCCTTTAAAAATAAATGTCGGAATGAAACATATGATACACCTGTTTGAACATTGATGTATCAGGCTTATTTTGAGACCAAAGTTAATTGACTAGAATGATCCTTTGAGTACTTATCATAGGGGTTTTCTGGTATACTATCAATGCGTCATGTTTTGGCCGTAATCGTGTATATTTATAGATAGGGGTTTTCCAACCTTAGGAACTCTCTTGGAAGGCTTTAAAGGTATGCTGAAATTTTGATATGATGTTGAGGAGATATGCACCTTTCGGAAAATATATGGTTTCATACAGGTTAAACTTAAGATAAATTGTCCAGACAGATTTGAATATGGGGAATTTCAGTTGAAAATGTTAAAGAAATGAATTGGTGGTTTCTAACCTTTTAACCCTTGGCTTTAATCTTCGACTCCCTCGACTTGAAATAATATTTATTCAGAAATATTTATTTAAGATACAAGTGTCTAGTTTTTGTGTCTTTAAATTCATCTAAAAATTAAAATCGTTGTTTTTCAATCTCACATAAAAATCATTAATGTCATATTTTGTCATCGTCGGAAACCCATGGGCGATTACGCTACGTCCCTCACTCCATCACGGACGTAGCGTAATCGCCCGTGGGTTTCCGACGATGTATTTTGTTAATAATGCTCGAACCACGTGGCTCCATCAACATATTATAATTCAATAAACTTTCGAGGCGACTTATTTTCGCGAATCATAACCTTAGAAAGTTCGTGGTATTTTATGTTTTGCGATAGTTCATTATTCTATTCAAAGAAAAAACATCCAAAGGCAATGTATCGACAATTTCATTTGACGATAAATTTATTTCTCTTGAATTAGCGAAAATTAATGGCTCGGGAATAAAGCTGGATTTCGGCATATTTTTTTACCCTGGATTTTGTTGTGCTTCCTAGTTTTCCATTGGCTTCTCTTTTCTGTGTCTACCCGCCTTTTTTTCTATATTTACAGATGACATTTATATTTGATATACTTTAACACATTCATTGGAGATCATTGGACACACCTATCGATAATCAATACAAGTATTTTAGGGACCGACCATTTAACCTGAAAGGGGGGGGGGGGGGGGCTATGGTTTTTTTTCGATAAAACAATTCTGAGCGTAGCGCGAAATATTTTCTGTGTAGAAAAAAAACATACCCCCCCCTTTCAAGTAAAATGGTTGGTCCCTTACTTCTTGATTGAGAAGTTGCCATGGCGAAAGCTAACATTGAATAGGCTTTTAAATGTGGAATATGCCTGTCACTGTATACAGAACCTCGACTTCTAGATTGCTATCATATATTTTGCACGCCTTGTTTGGAAAAATTGCGGTCAGATTCTAAAGACACTGTCTGTCCGCTGTGTAGAACAAAAATCATATTACCACAGGAGGGGATACGTGGTTTGAAATTATATCCCTTTGTTTCACAATAACAAAAAGAAATTGCAACATTGACCATTGTGCGATGTGTTTGGATGAGGTCATGTTTGTTCGGAGTGTCGGGACTACCACAAAAAGCTGAAGGCGTCCGAAAATCATAACGTAATAGAGATTGAATCAAACCTTCAGGTGTGTGGACTTGTCAGCTCAAATAATTCAAAGAGGATCAACGACTGTGAAGAACATAAAAAAGAATTGACTTTATTTTGTGAGCCTTGTAATAAAATAATGTGTATTGACTGTAAAGAAAACGCCAATGTCAAACATAGAGTTGAGTCCTTAATACAATCAGCTGCAGCAAAACGGGATATTTCATTAAGAAAAACGCAAGCCTTAAGTAAAAAATTCCACTACTCGAACACTATTTAGAATCTGTGAAAACGATGTAGACCAATTGTCAGAAAAGGACCGGCCAGACGAAAAAAGAAATAAAGTCACATGCAGCATGTCTGAAAGAAATGCTTTGTAAAACAATTGATATACTGGCAAGAGAAAGTGTTGATCTGATTGAAAAGAACTCAAGAACAAACACTAAGATCGTTCAAGTATACGCAGACGAATTGGATGTGGAAAACACATCGGTATCTCTTCTCTAAAATACAACCGAAATGTTGATCAATACATACACTGATGAAGACATCTCACATGAATATTTTGTCTTAAGTAAACGTCTTGATAAAGCCTTGCAGGATAAGGTAAAAGGCTATGCCATATGTGAAAGTTTGAAATTTGAGTAATATTTGAAGAAGCGAAAATAGAAGAACTGTTTGGTCAAGTTTTTACACAGTCCGAACTTGAATGCGATGAACGTTCACAGGGTTGTTTAAATATATTTGAATCAGATGCAAAACCACGCATTATAACTACTCTGAAATTGAAACAATGGGAAAAATAGTAGGAATGGCGCCTTCAAACGACGATAATGTTTGGATACTTACGACTTCTGCGGCAAGTCTTTATAGTGCAGACAGGAGTGTTACCTCTAGTTATTTTCATCCAAATGAAAGTACTAAAATGCTCCAAAAGCCTGGTACTAAGGAAATTTGATTTAGGTGTGCACAGTCTGCTCAGAAGGGAAATGCTGAGGGTAAAGAACATCAGAAGGTTGAGAATATGGGAAGCATTGGTTGCTGTTTCTTAAGTAACAGAAACTTAGTAGTTTACGATCCCACCAGCAAATCATTGAATGGGGTATCCGAGGACGGAGTTATAGAACGAACAATATCAAATACTAAGCTGAAGGAAATGAAATAAAAATCGTTTAAGATTATTGAGACTAAATTATGTAAAAATTTGGTTATTTCAGAGGGTCTAGGCAAGAATTTGATAGCCGATCGAAATGGAAACGTAGAAAATAAAAACATCTTTCAGAAAACCGCTGCTGAATTTAGAGCCATTGATACTGATAATTATAGATACATTGTTGCTGTTGATTTTCAGCATGATGTTTTGACACTTTTGTCAGAGGAAGGCGTATTCTGTGCGATTTGCTTTCAAAAAGGGCGATATATATGGTATTAGTGACATGTCTATTGACGAATGTGGTAATTTGTGACTAGCTTAAAGTATGCCATAGTAACTGTGGAAATATTTTCTTACATTTAAAATGAAACCTGATGCTCTCACGACAAAACTTTTGTTGAATATAATGTTTTGGAATTACATTGTATTTTTGAGTAGTCTGTAAATGTTGGCATACTGCTAACGTATTTTGGGACCTTATCATCTGCCTTACTATATATCAAAATTGTTAATAAAACTAAAACTTACTATAAAAGCATATATCCATACACATGATTTGTTGCTTTTCATAAATATTTCAGGGAGGGGAATATATCAGTACTTCAAAGAAACAATTGCTTTTTGTCTCGCCTGCGACGAGTGTCTCGAAGGCATAGATTCTGTCGTCGTCGTTAATGTTTGGTTAACCCAATGTTAAATTATTTTGAACTTCAATAACTATCTCAAATCATATTCAATATAAATGAAATTTTGACACAATATTCAGTACGACTTCATTATTGTATCTCAAGTTTATTTGTTGAAAAAAAAAATACTATCAATTTTTCTGTATTTTTCCATTAGCTGCACGATGACTTTTTTGGGGTTTGCACCATATCTCTGTGGAACTGCTACAATAATTGATTGTTTATACTACAAACCATTGAGCTAAATTCACTCTTGCGCCATTGTAATCGGTGATGGGTGATACTATGTAGGTGAGCTTTACTGACTCTGATTCTGTTATATAATCAGTGATGAATAGTACTCAAAAGTTGGGCTGTACTGAAATCTGATACTGTAACAATCAGTGATGGATAATACTAAATATATGGGCTGTTCTGACTCTGGTACGGTTAAAATCGTAATGCGCTGACGGCCATGTTTTTATTGGATCCGACTAAAAAAGGCAGACTTTGTAATAGGACATTATTCTAGTATATTTTGGTGAAATTTGCCTCAATTTTTCCAAAGCAGATGGGAAAAGTTATGTTTAACTATGTTCAATGCTGGTGTCCATGTTTTTCTCGGGTCTAAACAAAATGAACAATTTTTGTAATTCAATAATAATAGTAAAGTTTGGTTAAATTTACTACTGGCCAGTAGTTTTAGAGAAGATGGTCAAATTATCAAAAGTAATAGGACGACGGACGTAGAAACAGAAGACAGACGCCAAGTGATGGCAATAGCTCACACTGACCATTCGTTCAGTTGAGCTATAAAACACCAAAACGAACAAATAAATAAACAAAAACGCATCAAATCTTCCTTCTCTTATGTCATGAATGACAAGATTCACAGTAAGGGAGTATCCCGCCACTTTGAATTCCTTATTTTCTGCTTTGTTAGATATTTTCATTGACAAAAAGCATAAACATATTTTAGGTTGGACAAACCTTTTAAATATTTTGTTTAAAACACAAGTTATTGGTCAATTGCTTTTTATTAAAAAAAATATTACGAAATTTATTGACATTTCAAAGTTTTTACAAACCTTTTAATATTTTGCTTAAGGATGGTCACTCCTCAGGTTTTTGAAAATGTCTCTGACTTTCGGGATTCTCATATTTTATCCATCATGATGCATTAGAAAATTTTGCACACTGACCCCCAATTTTCTTTTCAAAAATATGTTTGTATACATCTTTAATGAACTTCTGACAAAATTTGATGAAATTCTTGATATCTTCATTGTATTTCAAATGTCGATTGTCCTAATGCAAAGTAAATGAAAAAATCTAGAGGAGTTCGGTTTCCCGCCAAAATTTCAGGCACATTAATCTCAAAAACGAGCACACTGACCTATCAATATTTTTTGCTTAAAATGATGAATAATCGATGTCCTAAAAAATAAGCATACTGATTTCAAATCATTGACATTCTGAACTTGAGGAGTGACCATCCTTAAAATGCAAGAAATATGTCCCTTTCTGGAGGATGTGAATGGGGGTACTCTTTGGACGGTTAACGGTAAAATTTGAGTCATATGACGTTAATGGTAGGACATTTTGAGCCCTTTCGCGATTCAAAATAGCATTTTTGGCGATCCACGGTGGAAATTTGATCGATAAACACGTTACCGGTAGCAGGTATATTACGTTTCACGGTTAACGATAAAAGGCATTCAAACCCCTCTTTCTCTTAATGTGGATTTCATTTTGCTTGTAAAAAGGATGGTATTTGTATTGCTAAATCATTTTAAATAAATATTAAATAAAAAATATTTCAGGAAAATATCACCATAAGTTTCGTGACCCAAGGTTTCTTTTGGTTCTTAGAGATTTCAGCGCAGAAAATTCTGTCTGATGTTGTATGAATGATAATCTACTTAAACATTTCAACTAAATGAAAGATTTAGTGCTCGTGTGGTCGATGACCTTTAATCTTTATTTCATTTTTAGCATTCTGTCATAACATGGATTAATACTTGTCGACATCTTCAAGGTATATTTGACACTGTCGAACTCCTGTAGTACTATCGTAATTATTGTTACTTGGTACTTGACGAATTTTAATATTCCTATCGCCTTTCTAACCATATTTGAACGTGCCAAGGTGACCATATTCCTGCATGTTCCCAAAATACTTCATAGTCAACGCCATTTCTCTCGTTATGCATTGAATTGATAAGAATTCCATTCACATTGCACCACGCACAAATTCCACTGTAATCTCCGTACCAGAAGCCATTTCCAAATTTACTAGCACAGTTTAACACATTAATATCATTATCCGAATCGAATGTTGAAAAATATTGTCCGTTCAGATTCGAAAATGAATCACCGAGCACTGGGTATCCGGATGCTGTTGTTGGGGATCCCACTGGTACAATAAGTTTGAATAAAGATGCTTCATCTTGGACAATGATATTATGGTATTCCTGTTGTCGTATGTCAACCCAGTTCTCGTCAGCCATTTCAACGACCATAGCATATGAATTACTTGACGTTATGTAGTTCCAATATTTATTTCCAAGCCAAAAATTATTTGCTGTGGTATGCATATCTCCAAAGCCGTCTCTATATTCGACCCAGGAACGGTTAAAGGTACCTCCTGTCGACAGATGTCGCTGCACGTACAGTCTCGTTTTCAAATAACGCGTTTCAAATGAGCAATACACCAGAAATGCAGGCAGTGTCGGTGAAGGTTTGATGTAAAACGTACCCTGTTGGTCAATGTAGTAAGGTGTCCCTTCCTCGCAATCTAAAAATGTTAGAAAATGTTACATTGATTAAATTGATAATATCTATTACCTGAAGCGAATAATAGTGGTTATGTCTATGTTAATGATATTAAAGAAAATATTAAACAAAATGGACTTTGTGAATATTGGGTACAATCAATCAACATCATCTTCAGTCTGAACATTCTTTCAATATAAAAAGCAGGATAATTAAAACGATCTTTTTATACGTCCGATACACCTTGATTTTCTTCAGAAAATTTATTCTAAAAATATAGTAAATAAAGCAATATATAGGAAAGATGTAGAAAAATAAGATCACTTAACATCCCACATTTTGTTCTCTTTTTTTCAATTTGTTGTTTTATCGTGTAGGTTGTTTGATCTTTTTTCATTGTCCATCATGTTTGCATTTGTTCTTCTTCAGGACAGAATATTCTTTACATGTTAAGTTGTTTAAGTTGTCTTTGTGGTGTTTTGCTGTCTTGTTTGTTGTTTTGCTCTAAACTTGCTTTTTGGTCTCTTGACATGGAGGTTTTTATTCGCTATGAGATACTTTGATTCAAATCTTTGCCAAATGTCTTCTTGGTGTTATTATTATATACCGATACTGAATAATAATCGTTATTTTACTTCATGTAAATAACAAGATACCGAAGTTACTGTTAATTTATTTTTTGTATATGCGCATTTCGACAACCTTTGTCTCATCAGTGCAGATAAAACCAAGACATTTGGAAATCCATTGACCGAAAATGTGTAAAAGCTGATATAGAACACATTATCAAAAGGATTTAAATAGAAAAGCCAAAATTCAGCTAAGGACAGAGCTATGCATGACTGAGATACTCCTTAGTTTAAACAAAATTTTGTAAACTTCAAATATTGCCAGTTTCAATAAAATCGGTTTTCGGGTCAGCACCGAAGAACTGACTACTCTGCGTTTGTGAATACCCTCGGGTACTATCAGTCCAATAACTTTAGAAAGTGTACAAATTCTGATGTGCTTGTTTTTAATCCTATCATCGATAACTTCGGCAATGTATTTGGCCTTTCTTGACTGAAAAGCCGTTACGGTTTTTAATTTGGCGATCAACGTCTTTTTACCTCTTTTTGTCTATGTTATCTAACAATTTTGTAATTAAAGGATTTCTTTTATTTGTTCAATACATCCTGGTTGTTGTATAATTTTTCCTCTCTTTTCTATGATTTCCCAGATATAATAACGTAGTGTTAACCTGGCTATTGGTGTCTTATTTACTTTTCATTTAATGTTTTCAGTATAATCCTTCACGAAACCTTTTTTACGTTCAGTAAAAACATGACGAGGGAAATATATTTCAGTACGTATACGTCACTATGATATATAGTGAAATCATTATTGCTGGCTCTATCCGAATACAGTCCACTCTTTAAGTAAGTAGAGTCAAATCTCCTATTTGGTATCAATATCGTTAAAGTCCAACAGTTTCAAGACACAAATGAAGTAAAGTCGGACTTTAATTTAATACAATATTTAATATATATTTATATAAAATTTAAGTCTGTTGGTTTTGTCATTGTCTGTTGTCTTTTTGTCGATCCAAATGCTGTTAGAAGTAAGCGCAATCTTCATTGTTGTCATCTGCTTTCTTCGACATATTCAAATTTAATTTATTGTTTTTGTTTCAGTTTTGAAATGTTTTGTTTTTAGTATTTCATTATCATTTTCCACTATACTACTTCTAGTGCGAAATTCAGAAAAATTAAGTTAAATATTGGAAATAAAGCAAAATGTAGGAAAGCTGTAAAACAAGACCACTTAACATTCCACATGGTGTTCTCTTTAAGTCTTTTGTTGAATTGCCCATTAGGTCGTTTGATCTATTTTCATTGTCATTCACGTTGTAGAGGTTTTTTTAAAACATTTGTCATTCCGAATGTTTTTGGACCATTAGGTTCTTTAAGTCATCCATTATGGTAGGTTTACACCGCCGATCAAAGCAACTCGACCGAACTATATTCATGAATATTCATTGATCGGGACACTGATCTCTAATGCTTGGGTTCGGTCTACTATCTAAATCGGGGCGATCTTACTAACTCTGCTTAACCCGAGCTGTGTTCCCGAATATTTTTGACATGTCAAAAACTATCATGTAGAGGTCGAATACATTATATGTCGAGAACAGGTCGGGAACCAATCGGGGTCTGATAGAGGTAGTCGTGAAGAGGTCGAAAAGGAATCGGTCTTGATGGAGTTTCTAAATTTTATCCGATCATGTCGACTTCTACCCGACTTTAACTCATTCGCTTCTCGATTTATGCCAAGTCGCTTCCAGATCTACTCTATTAGTACTCGATCATTACTCGACTAACACGATTCTTTCTTCTTTTCTAAACAAGATCTTCCCGACCATAACCCGATTTTTCCCGACCTGTATCCGACTTTAACTCGACCACCCAAGACCTTTACTCGATTTAACACGACATCATGTCATCTTTTCACAATAGCAGAACATGAGGCTTTCAAGAGCTTCAGTCTCTCACCAGGGCCTTACTTCAGTTTGGCTGATGAATATCTTTGATATGATGAGAATCTGCCGGATACTATCTCAAGTTGGGACCAGCCAAGGACTCTTGTTTTCAATTTTGGCCAATTGGCAAAGTAGTTTTAGAGTAGCAAGTATTTGAATGGATATCTAAGATATGTCGAATATTGAATTATGTTCCCCGTCGTGGGCCATCTTGGATTTCATGGATACTATTTTGAAACTGGAACATCCAAGGACTATTTTGACCAATTTTGTCTGCAATTGGTTCATTGAAAATCCTTCTGGTACAATGTTTAACTTTGTCCTCCTTTGGCAGTCATCTTGTATTAGCTGACGATATGACAGACACTTTTTTGAAAAGGGACCATCATTTGACAATGGTAACAAGTTTGGTCTTATTGGCTTAGGAGTTTTAGAGGTAACGTTTAAATGAGTTTTCCCACGTGATCCAATTTAAAACTACTAGTATATTCCCAGTTGGCGATTTTATTTGATTAGAAACGGACATTACCTTTTCCACATTGAACCAATCGAGGTCTATCATGACTCGGTGGTTTCCGGGTAGAATATATTTGAATGCAAAGTTCATGGACAATGGACACAAAATAATGGCAAAAGCTCAATCTCGCTAGATCAGGATTGTAGAAAAGAATATTAGTATAATTAAAGGATGATGTGCAGAGTGCTTAGATTCAATCGACTATAGTTATGCTTTGAAACCAAGATGTACCCAATATACACACCCAAGAAACAGATTAACTATGAATTCAAGAATAAAATATTATTTCTTCCGAGCAGTTTTGTACTCTTATCACAAGATATGATTCAAGCTAAATTACATCATAAAAATGCTAATTTGGAATATTTGTAACATTTACTAGAAAATAAAAAAAATCTATTAGATTTGCAACGGGAAAATGTACCCAACGGGCAGCCGCCGTTCGCCATTTTCACTTTCTAAAAACCAGATTTTTCTACAGAAAACAGGTTTAAAGCTTTACATGGAAAACTACTCTAAATCTAGTTACCACCGATATCATGTGATGATTTATGTATAAGATTAGTCCTACATGTAATGACAGAAAAAAACGCACAGTCGAATTCTGGCGCATGTTTAGGATGGTCTGCTAGTATGTTGAAGCGAACATTCGTTCCTCTGTAATTATGACTTTGAAGCATTTGCTATTGTATAACCCAAACTACACATCTTCTAGGTCAGACCCACTTTCTCTGCTACCCTAGATCTTTTCTTTGAAGCATCAGCCACATGGGCCACAAATTTTGCTGCTTTTCCACTATGCTGCACTGTTCCCTGAATTTTCACATTTTACCCCCGTATATACAAACGAGGATTCTAACAGGACAAAGTCGAGCACACTCGACCATTTCTCGATCTACTCCCGACCAGGTTTACTTAATCAAACACAAATTGGGCTATAATCTGGCTCAATCTGACAAAGTCTGGTTGGTCAAATGAGGGTGGAGCATAAGTCGTATGTGAATCGTAAAGAGATCGAGACTGGTCGAGTGTTAGTCGTGTTAAATAGGGTAAAGGTCGAATAGACGTCGTGAGCTAGCTCGATCAATTAATTTTATGACTTTGATCGGGATAAAACAGCATGGTCGTGTTGATCGAGTTGGTCTGATCGGCGGTGTAAACCTAGCATAAGTTGTTTCGCTCCCTTGTTTGTTGTTTCACTTTAAGCTTTTTAGGCCTGTTACCATAGGGGTATTTAATTCGCCATCAAGTTCTTTGATCAATTCCCTGAAAAGGTTTCATGATACAAGCTTGTTACGACATTAATTATAAAACTACCATATAAAGAATTCGGAAGTTGTACTTTTATTTGTCATTTTACCTCCGATACATAAAGTGTATACAGTGAACAAATTCTGCTGTGTGTTTTTGAAACTCTTAAAGTAAAGTACTTCGGCCAGATGTCGTTATAGTTAATAATCTAGCAATAAATTTCTTTCTTATCCCTTTATGTCTTTGCTATCTGGCAGTTTTTGTAATGTAATATTGTATTTTCCTTCTCGACATACTCTTGTTCTTATATTATTTTTTTACTTTTTTCTATGCTCCTAGACATATCATAAAGATGTATTTTCTTTCCATTTGTGTCCTATTTCATATTCAATTCTAATGGTTCCCGACAACTTTTGTATGTTCAACAAAATACATTAATTAAAGTATGTATGTCAGTATATGACATGAAATGACGTCATTATTGCTGGCTTTATCCAAATACAGCCAATCAATAGAGTCATATCATCTGTTTGATACCAATATTTTAACAACAGTTTTGAGACTTCTTAATTAATACAGTATATATCTTTATATCATTAAAGTCTGTTGTTATGCATGTTGTCCTTTTTTACGAACCAAATATTGTTAAAAGTCAGCACTATTTTGATTTTTGACATTTGCTTTTGTTCTCAATACGCTTAATAGTCCATGCTTAGGTTAATAATCATCGCTGTCCTATTTTACTTGTTGCTTACAAATTCTTACCCTATTGTTTTTGTTTCAAATTTGTTAAATGTTTCATTTTATTATGTCATTTTTCTTTGGTAAACAATACTAACCTGTCATGATCCGCTCACAAAACTGACCTATGTATCCATTAAAACAAAGACATGTGCCATCGCTTTTTGCATTCCCACCATTCAGGCACATACCATTTGCCTGTAAAATACCAAAGTTGTCTTTCATTTACAATCGAAAAATTGTTTGCTATTATGTTTGATTTGCTATTATTCATTAAAATACAAAAATACCGAAGTTGCATAAAACATGCTGTACACGTGTTAAAAGGAGTAACTAAATGGATTACATATAGTTTCTACAACGAGAACTAAGTTGATGAAATTTCACACATCGAGTTAAATAGAAACTATATATATATCCACCAGAACCAGAGATAAAGGAAACGACAGAAACCACAAGATCTACATCTTTTTGTACTTGACGAAAATGGTCATCTAAGGGACCGACCATTTAACTTGAAGGGGGGCTATGGTTTTTTTTCTAAAAAAATATTTTGGATCTGATTTTATGTGAAAAAAATATTTTGGCTGCCAAAATGATGAAAAAAAATTTTCTGAATGAGGCTTTCTGCCCAAAAAAATAATGTTAATTTTGAAAAAAAATATTTTGATAATACGCGTGCAAAAACATAAATAATTTGTTTCGCGCGAAGCGCGAAAAAAATTTTCTGTCCAGAAAAAAAACCATAACCCCCCCTTCAGGTTAAATGGTCGGTCCCTAAGTACTAAAACTTACGACAAAAGGGATGATTGTAATTTAAAAATTATCAATTTCCCTAACATGGACAGTAATATTTCAGCTTCTCCTGCTTACGGAGTGCATGTTTCACAATTGATTCGTTACACGAGAACTAGCAGATATTATACAGACTTTCTCATTAGACATAGTTATCTCCGTGACCGTCTTATCAATCAAGGCTTCAAAAGATTCTGTCTCGTACGATAATTTCATAAGATATCCTTATGGAAAATTTTTAAGTTTCAGTCCGAACTCGGATTCAAGATTGGGATGATTATTTTATTTGACTGTCTACGACCTTTCAGGAACAATTTTCGTTGAGTTGCTACCGGACACTACCGCATGGACTTCGCCTTTTGACAACTCTGTTCGGTTATTTTGTCATTACCCCCATTCATTCATTCGTTCGAGGATGTCATTCTGTATTCAATGACACTTTGAATTTTAAATATTATTCCGTTTTTTTTTCTTTTTGTACGTGTTTTCATGGTTTGTATTAAGACATCCATGACAAAATGGATACATGTATGTGGCGTTGTTCAACATTTAGCAAGTGAATTCCGCTCAAACCGGTGCTATTTGTCGTCTTGAACTTACCTTGAGGTAGGGGTGTTTGCGCTTTGTTTGAAGGCCTCATAGTAATTTCAAGATGAAGAACAACAATCATGTATTTATAGGGATTTTGTTTAATTTACATTTATCCCATATCCCTATATTTGTGCAACAATAGGGAATAAGACATTTCAGTAGATAAGGAATATTTAAATTGCTTCTCCGAACAAAGCCCACAAATCTAATACTGCATGCACTACAAGCCCTGTTATTATTGCGCTTATTTCAACGAATCTGGAAAGGTGATGACATATATGTACCGCTGTTATAAGTGTTATTATCAGACCGATACTACAAACTTTTGGCTACACAAAATTGCTGTATAATATAGGACGTGTGCATACAATAAGATACAGAAAAGCAAATGTGTGTTTCAGATTTTATTGACAATGAACATAACTAGGTTAAAGAATTTGAAACATTTCATGATATAAAGTGTTTGAAGAATACAGAGAAACTGTAAGGGAAGCTTATTTCAATACTTTATTTTTGACAGAGGATAAGCTCAAGCCCCATCCCTCAAAACCCACTGCATAAAAGGATAAAAAGGACGAGCAAGCGTTCAAAAGACGAAGAAGGTTAAAATACTGGAGACGCTTAGACACATGCTGTAGATGAAATGCAGAATTTGTTTTGAAGAGTAATGGATTTATATGACCCACCATCAACTGGAGACTTTGTAAAAGACCATCCAGGTATAGTTGGAAATGAGGGTACGGGTAATGAGGCATATAATATGCCAACCAAAAGACAGTGTTAACGGTACTGATGCTTTTTATATATATCTTTGACTGTTAATCAAGTCATCAAACTCAAGACAACTACCATCAGCCGGTAGTTCCGAATTGTTATATCTCTTCCTTTTCTTGCGCGTTCAAGCACCTATTTAAGTCATTTCCGCTGAAATTTAACCAATTGCAAATAAATGACAATTGCAGTTGCACGTTCGTTCTATCATATCCTAATACAAGATCATGCAGTCGTATCTTGAAGTCATTTCCTTGTGCTGCAGTAGAAATTTGGTCCTCTTCTGGTTTTGCATAACAAACCTAACACTCTCGGCTTTGGCCACGTGACTTTTATAGATATCAACGTCACACCAGTAACATCATTTCTGACTCTTACGCTGTACCCATATACTACTAAAATAATTCAACGAAATGAAATAATCAATGAAAAGATACAGAGAAAATGCATATGACAAAGTCAAATACATGGTAGAATTAAGCAATGCAGCAACGATTTTATTTTTATCCTTCATCTTAAATTCACGATAAGGCCTTCAACAATGAGCTTTGCTCATACATCATCGAAAATTCAAGACAGTTCACATCACCGGAATTCTTTGCTTGGTGTCGAGCAACGCCACATTCGTGTCTTTTCTGATCATTGAAGCGGGATGGTCAATAAATATAATACAAAAATACCTTAGTTGCATAAGTTAAGTATTCAAAGTGCTCATACAATCACTGTAATCCGTCCCCCAGACAAATGTTAAAAAGACAAATCATCTTTTTGGCTAAGATAAAAGTTTGGATAAAATGTCCGTCATAAAAAAAGAAAATTACACCAGCATACCTAGGAGCACTATATTTACAAATCAGAATGCAGATAGTTTGTTGATAGTCACTATGGTGAAACTGAAAAAATATCGACACTCGGGTTTTATTATTCTATAAGAGGAGAGCTCCAACTTTCTCCTTAGTGGTATTAATTCTTAATGTCAGTACACCTTATTGCAAAAATTAACCAACTCACAATCAAGCAATGCAGGTATAGTCCATGGATTTTATTTAGAAACTCCTATGATAAAGTCAAAAGTTATAAAGAGTAACTTTCATTTTCGCACTTTGTTCTTTGTATTTCATGGTAATGACAAATATCAATAGTATCTGGCTTGACAAGCGAGGAAGTGGTTGAAATAGAACAATAGAATTGGAGCCCTTTTTTATATGAGGTAGAAATGTTATTGTTTGGATTGCTTACCAAAGATGCAAAATTTCATTGAAAAATATAAAAAAAAGTTTTCATTCTTTTATTTTGAATTTATATGAAAACAATGTAGATTGCCGCAGGTGAACGTAAAGATGCACATAAATGCACAAATTGGCATAAAATTTTAAATTTTGTCTTTCAACATGGATCCCCTAAAAGTCAATCTTTAACATCTTTTGATTTCGACTAAAAATGCTATACGGATTGCCAATACCGAAGTTGCATTATGAACAGTAAATTTCGTTGTGCTGTACACTTGTTTCAAGGAGTAACTTCTTCCGTTATATAGACGATATTTTATCACTAAACAACCCTCGCTTTGGTAATTTTCTTCATGTTATTTATCCAAAAGAGCTCGAAATTAAGGATACTACAGATACTTCCACATCGGCCTCGTTCCTTGAGCTTCATCTTGAAATTGACAACAGAGGTACGCTTCAAAATAGGTTGGATGACAAACGCGATGACTTCACTTTTCCAATTGTCAACTTCCCTTTTCTTTGTAGTTACATTCCAGAAGAACCACATCTCACAACTCATTCGCTACTTAAGGACTTGTGATCGATACAGTGACTTCCTTTAAAGAGTTCTGTTGCTTACAAATAGACTACTTAAGCAAGGGTATGTTACCAAAACTTAAAATCATCACTACAGAAGTTTTACGGTCGACATCACGATCTTGTTGATCGCTATGGGGTATCTTTTCCCAGTTGACAACAGATCTTTCCCTTTACAACTAATGTTTTTTTTTTCTCTAACGGATTTGACATGTTCAACACGGCGGGTGTCTTATAAGAAGCGGGAGGTGTTTACTCTATCAGTACACCTGATCTCACCCATGATCTTTATTGGGTCCGTGTTGTTCATCTGTATGTGCGTCTTCATTTTTCTTGGTGTCATTGTTTTTTGGTGTTGCCGATGTTGCCGTTGTCCATAGATTGTTCGTTCTTTTAACTGACTGTTCGGTTCTCGCTTACCTTTTCACCAATAGCATTAGAACCAAATTATACGGAAAGCCTTAATCCAAAAGTAGTGAAAAAAAAAGAAGTGCTCATTACCATAGATATTGACATAGGTGGCCAAATCTATTTCTATGGACATCTACTGACTGCAATACACGGAATAGAGCCTTAGTGTTTTTATTGGTTAGAATTTTGATGAAAACAGTAAACTGCTATAAAACGCAAGGTAAATTTTTCATGTCAGACAAGTTTAACTATTGGGCAGGTGAATACCCTCAGGGATCTCTGGCCAACCAGCAGTGGCATCGGCCCAATGGTTTCAAAATAAAAAAAATACCGAAGTTGCATAATGAAGAGTAAATTTCGTTATGCTGTTCAGGTGTTTCAAGATGTAACCTCTCATCAGCAGCATTAGAATAAAATAATATGGAATGCCATAATTCAAATGTAGTCATAAAAGAGGTACTCATTACCAATAGGAGAACAAATCCAATGCCAAGGACATCCATCGAGTGCAATACACGGAATGAAACCTCAGTATTTTCATGTTAAATAAAACGCAAGTTAAATTGTACATGTAAGACAAGTACAATATGAGATGTAAGTATAAAAATATGTAGATCTTGTAGTTTCTGTCGTTTCCTCAATCTCTAGTTCTGGAGGATATATCGATGGATCTATTTATCAAAAAGTGCCTTTTTAATGGAGAGATCATCATCAATATATCTATAAGATAAAGCATCTTGTGTTCTATGTTCTTTTTTAGTTTAGAATGGTAATATCCCTTCCTTCGGTCGCGTGTGCATACTTCTTTACAAATCAGTCGTGACCCGTCATATTCTGCCATGCCATTTCCGGTCAAAATATACCAATGGCAAAACAAAAATGCAAATGACAGTCGCACGTGTGTGCAATCAAATCTTCTCATAAAACTTTTGAATCGGTCGTACTCAGCAGCGTTTTACCGGTCAGCTTCATGAGAAAATTGATCTACCTCTGGGGTAAATACAAAACCTAGCTAACCCGGTTTTGACCACTTCACTTCCACAGAAATTATTTCTGATGCACGTCTCACCAGTTTCAGATTCTTCTACAAATGATACGCAATCTGTGTTATTATCCATATTCATTAGGGTCAACTACTTAACGGTGACAACGGAAACTGTTCATTTCGAGAATTTCATATGCTTGGTCGGTGGTAAGTGGTGTTCCGACAAGCAACTATGATATGTATGTAGTACTTCTTACGTGAAGAAAACTAACAGAATGCTTCAACAAAGCCCCCCCCCCCCCCCCAACAAAGGGTAAGTTCACAAATCCTTCAAACTATTGTAGATATCCATCGTCTATTTTTAGATTAAAATCTTAAATTTCAAGTACTTTGCTGATTCCTTCAGAATCAAATACAAAAGTAGCTTGCAAATGATTTTAATGGAGTTTACTGAATCATATACCAAAGATTTAAAATACTCCAGAAATCTTTTAATCCGAAAACTGAAGAGAGGAAATAAACAAAATCCAGTATTGAATTTCATGTTGTTTTTTTGTTATTGTTTGTCAATTGAAACCGCCCAGGCTCAAAAGCCCACAAGCTAGTACCGTAGATATTGCGTTTATTTTTATGCATATAATTTCAAATAACGTCACACTGACGTTCTTGTTATCTATATGCTCATACTAATATACACTTACCTTTGTCAGTACTTGAGAACCGGGCAAGCTTTCACAAATATCACAAGTATCACCTACATAGGTATTGCATAGTCTGCATTCTCCGTCGTCATGGTAACTTGCCGAGACACATCCAGGTTTCATATGGCAGAAATTTGCACAACCTAATAAGGTACTAACTGTAGCAGATGTATTAGTATTTAATGTGTTAATTGTTTGGTTGTAAAATTTAATGTCGAAATATTCAGAAATTTGTTCTGCACGTAAAACTGTCAAAACCGCAACAAATACACTTGAACGTAATAATTTGGCGTCTAACATTCTGAACTGCTGAAACACTTTTGAACATATCAAGTTTATTAAGGGGTTTAAATTTGAAGAAAAAGTTGTTCGCAATTAATTGGAAATCGAATTATGTAAAAAGTAATCGTGTATTAGAAAATGCTCATCAACATTTTACTTGTTAATTAATATTTACACAAATAACTTGAAATTGATTTTTCATATAAAATTTTCTTTCATCTTAAATACGAGAAAAAGCAGGTGGTATTAAAAACAGCATTGTTTTCTTTGTAGAAATATCTTAAGTAAATAAATTGACATTCGGTTGTTTACTTCCTATTTAGGTTAAAGAATACCTTTCTCTCTGAGACAGTACCAAGGATATTATAATATTAAATTACATGTATATTTAGACAAAATAATCCTTTGTGTTTATTATAAAGTTTATTACAAAACTAAGTCGCAAATATATACAGGGTATGCCACTTCTGAATTTTTCAAAACATGTATGTGTCCGATTTGTTTGTGAACACTGCTGCCTCATTTTGTTGTTTTTTTTCAATTTTCTTCTATTTAAGTACTGAAATCTTTTGAATTTAATGGCATTTATTGAATTAATGCTTTCAAAGAATGCAAGCTAAATGGATCAAAGTACTAAATGCATTGACAGAGAAGAGTCTGTGATAGAAATGATTGACATCCAGTCTGGATGACTGTATCTATCAATATAGATTCAGAAGATGATTATTTCGACAATTTATGTCTCTTCAGTGCAGATCAAATCAAAACATTTGGAAGAACGTTAACCAAAAGATTTAAAAAACAAAAGAACAAATAACAAATAGAATCTAAATAAACAGCCAAAATCAGCTAAGGAAAGAGTCGTGTTCGGAAGAGAGGAAAATTCGGGATATCTGTTTTGTCATACGTGTTATGTTCATTGATGTTTCCCTTCATCGCTTCAGAAACAACAGAAATCTAAATGTCTCCAGAAAGCAAGTTAATACCTGTTATTGCTCATTGTCTATCATTTCTCATCAAGTTAACACATGTTGTTGACATGGACAAAAGTCCATTCTCAAGAGGTCATTGCAGCCAAATATATTGTGAAAGACAAAGACAAAAAGCTGTTTGTGTGGGCAAGTTGTACAGACGACAAAAGAACAGAAGATAGATTAAGTTCTTATGAAATTTGGAATTATACTAACAAATGTTACCCTTGATCCAGGTAACACTGCTGTGATGGACCCTCAACTTTACAAGAATGGCCATTGTACTGTAATATTAAATAATCAATGAAGTAATGTACATGAGACGAAGTACATGCTAAAACAAAGCAACGGAGCAACGCTTTTATTGTCTTTCTTCATCTTTTAATCATCATCAGGCCTTCAATAATGAATTTTGCTCATACCTCATAGTAAGTTCAAGACGACCCATAGTACCGGTTATAGCGGAATACATTGCTAATTATCGAGCAACGCTACATCCATGCTCCACATAATTCATGAATGCAGAGTTGTCAACAAACATAAAATTAACTGGCAAAGTGTTCTTACAACTGCTGTCATCCGTTGCCCGACAAAAGTCTAAAAGACAATCACAACACCTAAACAACCATGGGGCACTCATAGAGTCAAAAGTAAGAAAACCTGGCATATGTGAGATGTGAGTATAATAAAGAAGTGGTCAGATAGTACAAAAAAAAATAAAAAATGCTAAAACTTGAAAGTATGATAGTGCATCTATATGAGAAATTCTCTCAAGCACAAGTACACTATAACTGAACTGTATTTAGAGCAAACATCTCTCGTACGTGTATGTCCGGGTTTATTAATATATATAGTAAATCATTAGATGAATTATCCGTCAACATATAAGTCAAAACATTTTAACTCCACCAACTTTGTCCTGTCAAAATCAAACAGTCCCTATTATCATGTTTTTAAGAAGTCTACTTGTTTAAAATGCCCCCAAAAGTATATCGTAGAAACTGTACACAAATATTTTTATCCATTGAAACCAAGTGCAAAGCATATTAAGTATATCCAATAAGCTTTTAGCGGAAATACTTGAAAACGTCAAACTGATTAGGGCTGGCCGGATAGGGTCTCATCTCGGAATCAAGACTTAATTTTTTTCCCTAAATCCCGATGTCACATTCCGAACTAAAAATAAGTTAAGCAGTGATGAAATCCCGGATTGTATTATAAAAATCACGAAACCTTCCAATCCCGGCTTTCCGAAAAAGTGAAGAACCCCCCCCCCAACGAATGATATCTAAATTTAACACCAATCACTTAGATTTGTTTTAACTTTAGAACTGGAGAAGTTTTCATGACTATCAAAATTTTCATCTACATAAATGTAACTGGAGCATATTCTGGATACTCCGTCGCCATGGTAACTTGCTGAGACAGATCTAGATTTCTTTGCACAACCCAATAATTGATTGTAGCTTAAAGTTTGTATGGTTGTTAAGTCGAAATATTCAGATTGTTTCTCTGCACATTAACTTCTGAGGATATTAAGTTTTAATGAAGGGATTTAAATGTGTTTATTTTGCAATTAAATTCATTCGAACTACAGATAAATGATGTGATGCTAAATTTTTATTACATTGTAACCCTCTACATTAAATAATATGAAAAAGAAAGGAAATGGAGTAAATGGCAAGGGGACAAAATCTCATATCTATCAAGTCCATCCATCCCGTTGTCTATGTTTGTCTTTTGTCATTTCATTGTTTTTCTTGTGCGGTTCCCTGGAAGATTGTGACATGTAATTGTAATTTTCGGCCATTGTGAGTGTTTCCGGTTATCTTTTCTTCATTAATTTTCTCAAATAACTTGAAATAGGTTTTTCACATTTACCTTTTTTCATCCTTACCAGAAAAATGAGCATGTGGTATTAGAAGCATCATTGTTACATGTGTGTAAAACTGTGCATGTAAATGGGGCTTTAGTAAAAATATATAACTGTTGTTTAGTTCCTATTTGAGTTAAAGTTCACATTGATCAAGTACCACGTTATAATATTAAATGAGATGTTTATTATGAAAAGTTTCGTATTTTTAGTCAATATAATAAATCTTAAGAGAAGACATAAAAACTGTTTCGAAAATGAACAATTAAAGTAAAATCGAAAAAAATGTGTGAAGGATACCAGAGAATTACCTGTAAAAATCATGCTCAATCTTGAACATTATCTCTGGTTTCCATCACACCTTTTTCGGTTGTCTGTCCCAGTTGCCCCTAGAAGAAGGTCTTACTGGTCGAAACGATGCATTTTATGAAAACTGTTACTCCTGACGTCGAACACAAGTTAATAAAAAGAAAATGCAAAATTCTGAAACAATAATTCCGTTTTTGCGTTAATTTTAAGGACAAGTGTTCTCAATGCAAACTAAATGGAAAAATTAAAAGACTTAAACTTTACAGCCAAATTATCAAAAGCTCATATTTTAAAGTTTGTATTAATATATCAATATTTTTAGTTGTAATACACTGATACATCGATTTCAATATCCCAACATTTTAAATCCTTAGCTCATTTTATGGTGAGTGTCTGTTCCTTCAGTACACGTTATGCCATTACTATTCCTAAAAACACAAATAATTATTATTTATATAGTTTTTGCTTTTTTTAATGAGTTACATACTGTATTGCTACCAAATTTTATATAAAGTTATTTGAATCTTTCCACATTTTGTATCTGCAAAAAAGATTTTTCAATTAAATTCAATAAGTCAAAACAATATGTGTTTCGCAATTCTAAAAGAGAATTAATTTGATTTTCATTGTCTTGAAAAATCTTTGCATCGTCTGAAATATGTTTTAACTCTTTTGACTCTTTTATTTTCTGAAATTTGTCTCGACATTCAATGAGACTCTGACATTGAGTTTTCTGAAAAACTCACTGACATTGTCTAAAATAATCTCAACATTATGGAGTATGTATGCTCTACATGATTTCAATTATGGTGAACTTGTTCTCGAGAGAATTTCCAATATGGAGACACTATCATTTTTACAAAATTTTAAGATACGAAAAAATACTTTTATTTCCGTGTGCAGAATGTCCGGACATGGAAATACAGAGGTGCTACATGATTTTTTTTTCTAGAAAAGTGTTCATAAAGTGCAAAATGTCTGTAAGGGAACTTCACCATTAATTAACTAGATAGTAGATACACTAACGATCGAAAACCAATGTTCAATACTCACGGAACTAGTCTTGGTCAAGGAAAGCTTTGAGTCCAGGCAAATAAATTTTAAAACACAATTTTGAATATAGTAACACACCAAGAATCGGGATATATTGGAATTCAATTTCCAGATAGAAAGAAATGACGACAATTAAGGGAAATAACAAAGTTACCGTCCAGAACTGTCTAGATGGTAAAAAGACAAAGTGCCGGTGCAAACGCATCGAAAAAAAAAGAAAACATTAAACATTTTTTTCGATGATACATAAAAAATTAAAATATAAAATAGGATATTGAATACTGTTTCTACTTCTTATTACGTGAAAATTTACCTGTAAAATTTTTACCTTAGAAATGGCGCAAATGAAATACAATGCGCCCGTTTCAATTTGAAGTCTGTGGGAGATAGACGCAGTTTAGTAAAACTGCTACTTAATGCAAGGCTATTGATATTCGATAATTTTTTTCGAACCCATAACTAGTCTTGTACTAAATGTTAGTTTGCAGTGTCCCCTCCAGAGAAGGTTCCCATTTTGCTTTTCCATTCTTTAGTAACAATGATAGGGTTCGGAGGAAATGCACATGAGACAAATGCGTAGTTTTTACAGACAATGGAGCCACGCCTTTATTGTTTTTCTTCATCTTTAAGTGACCATTTAGCCTTCAACAATGAGCTTTGTTAATACCTTATGTTAGTAAGTTCAAGAGGGTCCTAGCATCGGTTCGAGTGGAATGCATTGCTAATTATCGAACAAAGCAAAATCCATGCTCTCCGTTATCCATGGATGCTGGGTCGTCAACAAACATAAAATGAACTGGCAAAGTTCCGTTGCCCGAAAAAGACGTATAAAAGACAAATACAACAAATAAACAACCACGTTCACTCGTCACGTCAGTTGAAAACAAACTTGGCATTATGAAATAGTGAGATGTGGGTACTAAAGACAAAATCTTTAGAATTACATTTGTACATTACAAAAATAAAATGCCAAAATTTTGAAATTGAAAGAATATTGAGTAAATGTACATGAGACAAAGTCTTTACAAATACACGATTTTAAACCAAGCAATGGAACGACGCTTTTATTGTTGTATTTCATTTTGAAGTGTTGTATTTCATTTTGAAGTCACCTTGAGGCCTTTGACAATGAGCTATGCTATACTTCATAGTAAGTTCAAGTTCAGCCTCTAGTACCGGTTTGATCGGAATTAATTTCGAAAAGCCGAGCAACGCTACATCCATGTATCCTTCAAATCATGGAAGCGGGGCTATCAACAAACATATTGAATCAATTGCAAGAAACCTAGGCATTACAAACAATGAAATGTAAGCACTAAAAACAGAGTGGTCAGTATAACATTTGCAAATGACAAATAATAAAATGCCAATATTTGAACTGAGTATGGTAGTATATCCACATGATATATTCATGCCATAAAACCTTCTTCAACAATGATATATTCCCTCAAGAACACGTACAGCATAATTGCGATATATACAGTGAGCACAGGACATCTTTACAGGAGACACAAACTACGGTCTTAAATTAACAATACACATGAGACAAAGTGTCTATATACATGGTAAAAACATTAATGGAAGAACACTCTTAGTGTTGCCCTTCATCTTGAAGTTACAATTATGCCTTCCACAGTGAGCTTTGCTCATACAAGACGCCCCCCTTCAAATTCACATGAAACAAAGTCTCTAACAGTCTTAATTTACTATGAAAGGATATGGAGTAAATGCACATGAGACAAAGTTTTGTTATTTAGACTGTAGTTTGTCTTTCCTGCAGTGTTGAGTATGGTTATGATTCTTTTGAACTTGGCAAGTGAACTTCCAGTTTATACTTTCAAGTCTACATTGGTTACTGTTTTTGAACAATTTCAATATAACATCTATTGAACAATACCAAGAAGGTCTTTTTAATGAATGCTTACACGAATGGTTGTGTGTTTCAGTAGCGGAAACATAAAGGTCAATACATTAGTAGACTAAATAATGACAAAATACAAGGGACAGTTATATTTATAACTAGTAGAGTATATTGGTTCTGTTGCATTGTCCCTTGGTGTCCCTTGCAGTCTGACAGGGATCTGGGTGGTTCTGATACATGTTAAAATATTTACTGTATTACATATAGTGTGTGTTTAAACTTCTCTTTCATATTGATATTGTGTCAAATCATTGTATTACTGATTTTATTTGCCCCGTTGTGGGCCCTGATTTGGTCAAATAAAGTATTCTATTCTATTCTTTTCTATACTGATAAATGATTTTTAAATTGAGTATGATTGTTTTACTTAATTTCTGAGATACACTCTGTCATGCATAATGAGAGCATACGGAGATTAAGTGATATTCATTTAAATGAAGTCAGTTTTGGCATAGGAAGTTTTCACGAGATAAGATAAGAAAGATTTATTTGAAATCTAAAAAGCATATATAAGCTCTATAGAGCTTTTGCATAAATAAGACACAAATGGCATATACATGTTTAAAACAAAGTAAGCATAAAGCATTCACATAAAACAATATATGCAGTTATAAAGCACACATGACATACATTTAAGACAATAAGAACATATAGCACATAGATAATAACAACAGTAACTGAAACGGAATGTCCATGCAATATAAAGTACTCTGGCATACATAAAACTTACAAAAAACACAAGAATAGCAAAGTAATTTAAATAAAGCTAATATCCGTGCAGTTCTAAACAGAAATAATGCACTTATACAAATAAAAAGAAAGGAAAAATTAAGACTAGCACTATTTGCACTTGGAACAGCGACATTCTGAACCATTCCAGGACTGGGTCAAGCTCTTGAATTGAGAAAATCTGTTCTCAGTTCTGAAATGGTTCGAAAGGCTGTTAAGTAAATCCTGTAGACACTGGGTGAAAGATTATTTATAATTTTGAAGGTTTCGATGATCATTGTTCTTTGTCTTCTGACATGTAGAGAACCTATCTGAGTTTTTTCCAATCTTCTTATGAACTTTAGTAATCCTCATACACAAAACGGAGTGCTATTTCCTGTCCTTTTTCTTTTTTTTTATCTGAACAAAATTTTGTTTATCTGAACAAAAATGCCAACCGAAGGGCAAAAATTAAAATGCCTAAGTATAAAAGTATAGAAAATTGTCAATTTTGTTAATCTATCAAAAAAAAAAATGTGCCTAAATATTTTAAAATATATTATTGCCGAGATGCATAAATATCATCAAATGTAGTTTGTACCTCTTTGTAAATGATAGCTGAAAGCACCTTCCATGGCATCTTTCTACACCCAAACAGTTAACCGTCTCCTGTCACGGAACCGTCTAGTCAAATGATTTTATAAAGTAATAAATGAAATGGTTGATGAGCAAAGAATTATAATATTTTTGAATTGATAAGTTCCAAAATCTGACCGAGAAATACCAAAAGGGGTTATAGGAAGTTAAGTAAGTAAAAAGGCTTGAATTCGGTATTCCAGTACAACCTTATTAAGCCTTTAACCGAATTCAAAACGTATAAATAACATAAAAACAATACATTGCATGCAAATAAAATACAATAGCAGAGTATAGGAGGGTGGTAACTTCCTATTTAAAGGTAGGTACGGATGTGCGGTCCAAAAGGGTATGTTTTTTCAGATGGTTGATAAATATCAGAAGAAATGTATCGATAGATCTAGTTCCACTTCGGACATATCATAAGGCAAATTATGAAAGGTTAGGTTATTTATTTTCAACTCCATTCTGGTCATAATATTTATTTTGTTAGCGCAGGTTATTTGTTTTTCAACTCCAGGCTGGTCATAATATTTATTTCCAAGTTACCTTTGGAGGCCAGATTATTTATTTTCTTGTATAACAATGATGCCCATCATGGGGTTCTTGATTACCTGATTATCAGGGCATTTTTTTAATGGTCATTTGATTACGAGGGCATTTATTTAATGATTATTTGATTATTAGCTTGCATTTTTATATACTTTTTGATTACTAGGCCAAAAATTTATTGATTACCAAGGTAAAAATTTAATGATTATTTGATTACCGAGGCAAAAATTTAATGATTATTTGATTCCTAGGACCGCCACCCCCCCCCACCCCATGAGGACCCTCAACAATATTGGTCTCCGTTCAGGAGTGGACTGAATATTTATTTTCAAGTGTAACCAGCAAGATTATCTATTTTCAACTTATCTGGAGCAGAGACATTTAATTAAATGTAATTATATGTCTCTGTCTGGGGCCAAGATATTTACAGAATACAGAATACAGAATTTTATTTGCCAAATCAAGGGCCCACAGGGTGGCATATATATTACAATGATTAAAACAGAGCACATACATGTATATTTAACAACAATAATAATAATATATAAAAGAAACACACAAGTAAATTAAAGTACATATTATCAGTTGTGTATGTCTCTTTTGAGAGGATACTAGTGTGGTCGACAACAACAGAGCAATAAAGATTACTATTTGGTGAATTATAAAACAGATTATTTACAAAATCTGCCAGCCCCCCCCTCCCCCCCCAAAATTCCAATCAAATCATTTTTAGAATTTAACATTTAAAAAGAAAATTGAATCATCATAAAAATTTTGTTTACATTTCAAAGAGAAAGCAAAGACGTGTGCTGTTTATTTATTTATTATTATTTTTTTGCTTTAAGTAAATACGATAGATCTATACGGTCTAGGGGAGGCAACTGAAATGATAAAATCATTTTGTGAAGACATGTCTCTAGTGCGTTTGTCAAAATACAGATTAAAAAGATGACCCAAGAACTAAATCGAGACAATTTATGTCCGATGGCTGAGCAACGAAGCTCGACAACTCATGAAATAACTTATTATTTAAACATAGAAAATGCAAAAATTATTGCCCTTGTTATGGTCACAGGCTTCTTGTTGTATCATGGTGTCCTACATTTAAAGTACAGTAAGTTTACACGTCGGAGTCCGCAACAGTGCAAGGCACAATACATGCTATCTACGGAACCATCTCCTTCCCACACTGGAAAATGGGTTTGGTACTCCTACTGGGACCGTAGAATCTTCAGGAAATAATAAATATACCTGTAGTATATACTTTATAGGTTTGGGCTTCCAATATTGGCGATGATATTCTACATATCCCTGGCCTAGAATGTGTTCGGGTAGCTTGTTTGTAGACCAAATTATTCTGCCTCAGTGGTACAAATATTAGGTAATGGGTACGTTTACCCAGGGTCTGTTCACCCCCAAATGGGTCAGTTTGCTCCCATATAACAGTTAAGTTTGTTTACTTTGCAATTAACATGACACGTTAATTGTACATTGATATTGATGTGAATAATTTGCCTATGAATGTTTATATTATTTAACAAATAAAAATGGCAATGATTACTGACTTTGACGTGTTGATTGAGAGTTGTTTGTTTGATATTTTTGAGTGTTATACTTAAAATGTTTTTTTTCAAACTTCAATTAAACATTAATTGATTTTTCTTGATTGGAAAATATTAAAACTTTAATCAGTAAATATGTTTGTTTTGTGTCTAATAGTACAAATTATTTGTACTAATTATTCTTCTTGATTGCTTAATATACATTATATATTATATTATATATTTATTAAAATCAAAGCATTTACTGCATTGGTTTTTGCTGAGTAAATTTTTGGAAAAACAAATGGGAATTCCCATTTATGGGTCTAAAGTAAGGTTCAAAACTAATTTTGAAGTAACTGGCACCGGGAACTGGCAGTACTATGTTCGCCACTTATACCCATCTTGTATGAAGTATCGACCTCTTGGAGTGCCATATTTAAAGGAAATAACACAAGGACAAGCAGACATGTGGCTGATAACCTGAAAACTGTAGTAAAAAAAGAAGAATATTTATATCATTGTAGATGCAAAATCTGCAAATGGATTGGAAACAATCCATCTTTCAAACGAGAGCTTACACCCCCTGAAGGAACATAGAGTTACACCTCATACTTCACATCTCATGATTTTTGTAACTTAAACTTTGTTTGTAGCTTATTCGGTAATAGAACTTGCACTAATAAGTTTTGCCTGTAATTACAAAAGTTTCAATCAACCATTATGTAGCGACAAGGCAGCCTTTGGTTACAAACTAAAGGTGGAAAATGAGTAATGTGCCAGTTTTTTGCATGTAAAGTTGGGCTCCAGTGTTCGCAACCCCTATAGCTTATACATGTATTTAAAATGTCTTAACAGTTTTATAAACTGAAAATACTTTAATATCGTGTAGTTACAGTGTTAACAAGACTCTCTGCCATCATCATTATAAATGAGAATGAACTCTTATTGTTGGTAAATACTCGGCTTCGAAACATGTAGACAGCTTGCACTTCACATAGCACATCCCTCCTATGCCTCAATTTACACCTCATCTTATTGTAATTGTCATGTGATAAAATAAAATTTAATTGTACTTGGAAAAGATACGTTTTCTTACTATAAACGTTTCTGGTCAAATGCGCAAAATCTGATGATAAGCACCCCAATCCGATTTTATCACATGACGATTACAATATTCAAAATGGCACAGGTCAACATGGTCAAAGTAAGGATAGATTCAGTGAAGCATTAATTTAGGCATAGGAGGGATATTTCATATCCATTGCACTTGGAAATTAGATAAAAGTGAAGAAAAATGGTTCTGATTTCCATTGGTATGCATTTCCCTAAGGTGTGTAGCGAGAAACCCTTTAAATCTCAGCATAACAATTTGTTTGCAAATCTACAACCAGATTCTGTTTCTATGGGGCAACAGCAAAAATGAAAAAAATAAAAACAAAAGTCAAAATAGAAAAGATTAACGATATAAAGGTAATATTGGCACCACAGAGGCAGAAGAATTCGGTCTAACTTGTTTGTGGAGGCTCAACTACCAAGTTATATATTCCACCTTCCAGAGTATACATGAAAACTGTATAGCTGTATTCAATGGGAGAGTATAATGTCAACAATGGGATTTTCTTGGGAATCCTTGATTGATCTGTTGGTAATATACAGTCTTACGTCAACAGTATTCTCTTATCCGGCGTGACATCACAGTACTGGATTGACTTACCAGATCGGGGGATTTTAATCTTACATCCCAATATAGTAAGGTGAAACAATCGATATTTTAATACCTATACAATCTATGTAAAAAATAGATTTTTTAAATTGTAGGATCTTCTGAGTTAAAATAACTATGAACTTGAAATTTGGACGTGATATTGATATCATGTTACAAGTTTCATTGATATATCTTGAAAATTGAATGAATAAATCAAAGTTGAAGTTAAAAAGATATATAGTAAAATATTGATTGTTTCATTGCCAATTAGGTAGTGCCAGGATGTCCAGATAGGGGAATTGAGAAAAACACTTTTTTACAGTGCATTTCATATAAATTGACAGCTTTTTGAAAAGTCATTGAAAGGTGTTTTCTTGTCTCATTTAAATGAAATTTATTTTAATAGTTGCAGAATTTTTTTGAATTTATTTCGCCTATTGACAAATGATTGGGCCATGATATTTGTCCATTAGCTCTGCATTTTCTGATAATTTAAAGAGCAAGTGAAAAGTACTTTACATATTTTTACACTATATATTTCAACCAAAATGACAATTGTAAAATATTTCATTTGTGATGAAATCAATCTTAAAAAAAACTTACTGAGATAAAATTATGACCAAATCAACAAAGAAAATAGATGTCATTTTGCATCTTTTAAAACTGTTTTCATTGAAATCCGTCAAGAAATGGCTTAATAATTTTTTGTTTTTTAAAAAGTTTTGATTTTATATGAAATATTGCAGTAAAAAATGTAAATTCCCAATACTTTTGACTCCAGTCTGTAAATCAGGTGCCAGGATATCCCTTTGAAGCAAGATATACCTGTAGACTTAGTGATGGGAATCGGATAAAATTTCATTATGGATCATTATAGGTTACAGTCAACTAACTATGCATCAATTAATAATTGAAACAACCTTTTTGACGGAAATTCTACTGTTGTCTCATACAAAATGAAAATGAGAGTTGAATTTGCATTTATTACAATATCACATGAGTAAAACTTAGGATAAATGTGAATCTAGTTTACAAAACATCAATTTAAAAATAAAATTCACAGGAAATTTGTAAACACATCAGACAACTCAATTAGATATTTTTGTAATTGATCATCAAAATCTGGAGGATAATTGAATGATTTTCTACTAAAATCAATCATTGGGACAATACTATGTACACTACAGCCATACAGAACAAAACCAAGATCACAATATACGTAACAGCTTTCAACAACATATGTCAGCACACAAATGGCTGAAAACTGCTACCATGGTAACATTTGATATTGAACACTGCTACTGTGAACAATTATTCAGCCTAATCATGCTAATATCACTTATGAATTTGAAATAAAAGCTTTGAAAGGGTTAAATAAAAAGAAACTGCATTGTGAGTGACCTTAGGGGGTATACCTGGGTAAGCCTAGAATTTTCCACTTGTTTAATTTTTTCTCATATTTACATTTATTGTAAATTTTGATATACAATTTTCAACAATTTTTACTGTTCGGCTTTCTGTTTAGTGGTCATTAAAGATGCCCTGTATTGTTTGGTCTGTTCAGGACTTGGTTTTTGTGTATATTGGTTTTTGTGTATAAAATAAGCTCTAATTAAAATTGTATTTGAATTAAAATTATTTTAAATGCATAATTTTGTAGTATAAACAAATGTGTAATCAAGCAATCATGACTTCTGATGATAAATTTTAATAATGTCAACTGAAATACATGGGTGTGTTGAACAGTATAGGCTAAAATTTTACTCAATTCTAAACACTTCTGGAAAAACTTTCTTTAATTTTCAAAAAAATATTGAACGAAAATAGAATGAAAATTGCTATATGGAAGATATAATTCCTTTCCATATTTTCCCTTCAATTGGAATAAACTTGTTCAAAAGCAATAAAATTGCTGAATCTTTGCTTTAAATTATCCCCTTGCAAAAAATCGGACTTAAATAAATTTTCATTATTTTTAAACATCATTGCATAACATTTAGAGTTAATGCACTTATTATAAATTACTATAATTGCAGAAATTTTATAATGCATTTTCCAATCTACATTGCCTTACATTGTGGTAAAAAAAAAATCTGATTAGTAAGATGGGATTCGGACTAGTAAATCTGTTATCTTGACTAGCATGATGGCCTAGTAATGAAAAAAGTTTTTTGTGCAGGCTGTAATAAATTGATATTTCTATTTCAGCAAAGTTAATCTAATGTTTATTGCAATAATTTATATGCATTCTTTATTCAACATATTGCGTGTATGAACATGACAGAAAGTATCAAAACACGATGTCAGGATAGCAACCCTTAAGTGATGCCTTCACAGTGATGGTGACCCAATGATTTTGTGATGTTGTCCAGTTTGGTGAAACTGAGATTATCAGTCTCTGTATATCAAAGCAAATTCATACAAATCACCCAAAAAGGGCAATAATGATAGTAGCTCATTGATGACTTTTGGGAAATACATATAAAAATCTTGAATCTTGAATCCTAAAATCTTGAATCTTGAATCCTAAAATCTTGAATCACGAAAACTTTTTTACAATGGTTACATTCTACCACTTATTGATTATTGTTGTGTTACATGGGGAAATTGTAATAATGATGACTTAAATCGCATTCTAAAGCTATAAAAAAGAGCAGCAAGACTTGATGCAGATTTTTTTGGCACCTTCAGATCCCCTTTTAAGGACTCTTGGATGGATGAAAGTTCATGACAGAATTAAATATCATAAATATCTTTTAGTTTATAAAAGCTTGAAAAATGAAGCACCATCCTATTTAATCGATAAATTTCACTTAGTTTCTAAAGAAAACCCTTATTCTCGGAGAAATGCAGTTAATGGTAATCTGAAAGTCCCGAAACCCAAAACTGAACTGTATAAAAAATCTTTCACATATTCTGGGGCATTATTATGGAATGAACTGCCATATAGTATTAGAAATTCACCATCAATAAGTTCCTTTTAGGTAAATTTAAAGAAGTTCTTTCTGCACCAAACTGATGAAGGTGATATATCACAAAAAGATGAATTTTAAAATTGTTTTATTTATGTTGTTGTATTTTATATGTTATTTTCTCATGCTTGTTATGATTTACAATATATTACTGTTGAGGGCCTCAGGGAAAATTAGTTTGTAACTAACTGTGTTACCCTCTGGAAATAAAGCTTTTATTATTATTATTATTATTATTATTATATATGCTTCTCAAGGACAGAATTTGCAATGAATTATCTCCCTTCAGTTGTAACATGTATCTTACTAATAGTTAACGACCAGCTTATGATCGATCATATTTGTTATTGATTGAAAATGAATTGATAGATAAAACCAGTCCTAAAATAATCCAAAAATTTGCTCAACTGCATAACTTTACCTATAAGCAGCACCAATCGGGCCTAATTATCCTAGTGACCATAAGGCGTAACTGGTACTATTAAACCAATTAATTCAATTGATAAATGCCTTTAAAAGCTTGAAAATAAAAATCAAGAAATGCCCAACATATCAATTTGGCATTTGCATTGTTTTCATACTAACCCCACATGACTAGAATTGGCAGTTGCCATAATGCTGAACTAAATAATGATACATGTACATGTATTTATTTTGACAGGTAATGACACATGTAAATGGTTACTGAGTGATGGCAGGTTTCCTGGCTACAATACATGGCAACCCTATGGATGTATGATGCACAAGTATTCAAAGAAGTATAT
>MJUU01000221.1:0-16674 GCA_002080025.1 Modiolus philippinarum | reverse complement strand
CTAACACATATGATAAATTTAAACTGTGAAGACATGACAACACAGAAATTTTATTTATAAAATGCCCTTTCCAAGTCGGAAATATGACGGCTTGCCAAAAATGCTCTGTATTGGGTTGTGTTTTCTTGATTCTGTCGTATGTTATATGGATTTCCTTACTGGTCGCTCACTTTAATTGATTCGGACTTTTGTTGTCACTTTTATTTATTGTAATAATGACAGCCTAATCCATCAGTTTAAACTTAAAAGCAAGGCAATAAAGTACAGTTATAAGTGCCTGACGCAAGATACATCTTATATAAGTATGTACAAATAAAAAATATTGATTATGTAAAAAGAGGGTTTAGGGCTGTTGCAATACATCGGCAAACGAATACCGAAGCAAGAACGAGGAAAGGGGAAATTCTAAAATCATGAATCCAAAATCACGGCAACAAGCGATTGCATCAGAAACTACTTCTGCGAGGACAAAACTTAACGAACTTAAAACAGACTAATAAAATCGTTAAAGACAAGAAGTGAATTAATTTAGTTTTTTTATTGTATGCATACAATCAAAGTTAATGTTGCGCATGTTTTGTCTGAAGTGTCATTAAGCCCCTCCTCGCGAACTATAATAAACAAGACTTTTTAGTATAAAAAATCGTAGAAAGACAAAAACTCAATGAATTCAGTTTTCTTCTATCTGTGCACCAAGTTTAAGTTATGCATGTTTTATATGCAGCGGACTTCCCATAGTGCATTCGGCTCTCTTCCAATGTGCCATTCGGCTCTCTTCCCATAGTGCCATTTGGCTCTCTTCAAATAGTGCCATTCAGCTTTCCTTCGGTCTCTTGTATACATTTGTTTTAATACGTGTTGTCGTCAAATGGTTTCTAAAATTCCTTTGTCATTTCATAAAAAAAAATCATTTTGCTTTAAATTGTATTTTCATTAAACATGACCAGTGATTAATTTTGTTTTGAATCAGGTCTTTTGAGAAATTACGGTTATTTTATATTTGCCTTCCAAATATGAAAGATGTTGTCCAAGACCTGATATCGTTAAGAAAAAACTTCGACAGAATGCTGTACAGCTTATTCCCCTGAAATACAATGTAGATAAAATCAAGATCAATAAGTGAAGGGTCATTATAATAATGTCAAAATATTTGAACAATTTTTTTCATCTTTTCACTATCCACATGGGAGGCCAGATTATTTGTACTAACTTCCTGTTCAAAATACAAATGCCCGGATTATACATGTATTTATTTGATTTAATCCTATTTGAAGATATATTTATTGACTTTGAAGATATATTTATTGACATTTTTACAAAAGATTCTTAAACTTTTGTTTAATGTTAAAAATATATGTCACTTTTTAATTGTCCAATATTGAAAATGTTTATTCAGAAAAAATAGCGTTATATTATCATGTTAAAGATTTACCTTAATGAACTTTAGATTTTATAGGAGAATCAAAAGTCATTTGCAAGGGAACTACACAAGAAAAACACTTATAAGACAAAAGACAAACGTAGACAACGATTGGAACCGGAACTAGCAAAAGCCAGCGGTAGGGTTAAACCGGTTTATGGGTACCCAAACCTCTCCTTTATCTGTCCCGTTTCCCTATAGTATAAAACATACGAATAAAACCCAATAAAGGTAGACTACTAACTCCATGACCACAATCTTGAAAGGAGAGAAAAAGACAATACGTAATTTTGAAAGATGGGTCAAGGGGTGCTCGCCGCTAAACTGCCGGCTAGCTCAAGGAGCCTAGTCTGCTGGTAAAACACTGTCGCACTACGGAAGAAAAATCAAACTCAAAACTTCCCGAAGGGTTTGGTCAAGAATCATCATAAATTTCAGTAGACATCGGCAGTATCAGTGAGAGGCCAGTATGTGTGCAAAATTTTCAGGTCACCAGGTCTCAAAGCTAATTTAATAGATGCAAGCAGAATATCTTGCCGATATCACCTATTACGTAAAGAATGTAAGTTACGTCCCAGCTTTTCTAGATTTTTAATAAATTTCTGGCATTTTTTAACAACATTTCCGTAAAATTGAGGACTAGAAAGGCCCACAGTAATAAGCTGTTTACGAGTAACGCCATATTTAGATATACATGTTCATATCTATTACAAAACTTCTCAAATGTATTCAACAACTCATGAAATCTGTAACCCTGTTGTAAAAGTTTTGCTGTGATAGTACGGTTACGTTCATTGAAATCATCAAGAGTAGAACAAACTCGTGCAAATCGTACCAGTTGGGAAATATACACCCCGTAGGATGGAGCAAGGGGAATGTCGCCGTCAAGAAAAGGGAAATTAGTAATAGTGAAATCAAAATCACCCCTTTTATCATATATTTTGGGTTTGATTTTTCCAGAGTCAATAATGAAAGTCAGATCCAGAAAAGGGCAACACTTGGAACCATTGGTAGCTTTATTTAATTTCAGTTGTTGTGGATAAATAATGTCTACATAATCTAAAAACTGGGGATTATCAATAGTACGGATATCTTCAATATACCTGCTGTTATGATGAAAATAGAAATAAGTTTATTACTGTTAGGTATGGTTCCGTTTTGAAGTTTTTTCATGAAATCTCGTTCGTAACAGAAAAGAAAAAGATCTGCAATGAGAGGTGCACAATTTGTACCCATGGGAATACCTATGACCTGTTGATAAATAGTGTTGCCAAAACGAACAAAAAAAATGTCCAGCAAAAGAATGAGTGCATTAATTATATCATCACATGTCCAGGAACAATTATTATTGTAGGTTATATTAGAGAAGAATCCTTGTTTTTTGTTAGAGCAAATGAACTGCAGACCAGAAAATTTAAAAGACCATTAAATAAGTCGTCCCAACTTGGATTTAATCAAATTATGTGGAAGGTATTATAAAGTGTAGAAAAATTATAACTGTCGATAGATGAGACTGGTCTTTAAATAGGCAAGGTCCAGAGACAAGGCAAAGGACAAAAGACACTTCGCACCCTCAAAACACACACATACTACAAAGTGAACACAAAAAAATAATGTGCAATCTATAAAACAGAGTGACATCAGGTGCTCTGGAAGGGTAAGCATGTGTTGCTCTGTATACAGCATACATCACACTATCAGTTGGTAAATCCAGGGTAAAGTCAGAATCGGTTATGTCAAATCCGGGAAGACGTGATTCTAGCTTAAAATGACCGTTTCATTTGTGATTCCGATATTTCATATTTATCTACAATGTGGTGACGGTCATAGAATGGATGAAAGTAACCATGGCTGAACATATCCCTGACACAGCCATTTTTGTGACAGTGCTTTTGCTCTTTCGTCATATAACCTAGATTTCAGACGTTCATGTTCGTCAATGTATAACAAAAGGTCGAAGTATCAAGCAGAATTGCATGGGTGTATCGGTTGTCTCTTAAATATCAAGTTCTCTTTGGAAGATCCGATGAAAATAGTCCTCAACTCTTGGAGTGCATCGTCTATGTCTGAAGCTGAAATTAAAAGTCTGTGCTAGTTGTTTATGTTTCTGTCTGATGTATTAGCCCTTATAAAACCTTTGCTTTATACGAATACAGGAATGCCAGCTAAAAGTGGTGCACAACTTGTTCCCATAGAAATCGCATTTGTGTGTTGAAAAACGTAGCCTCCACATTCAGCAAACAATGTTGTCGATCAAAAATTCAAGCATCTTTATCACGTCATTTTCACTGTATTCTTGTTTGATTCAGTATATGGTTCTTACCAAATAGGATTACCTGCGTTCTCCGTTTTTGGTACAGATACATTTATATATGGAAGGGTTCTATAAAGGGTAGACAAAACAACGCTTGAATGTGATTGCAGACTGTTTTAGGAGAGCTGCTCAGGGAGATAGAATCAACATCTGATTCACTCCTTTTCGCAGAAGCTTTTTATAGTATCTGTAACTGCAATCAATAAAGTGGTAAGGAGTTTGTAGAAGGGTTAAGTTGTGCATCTGTCAGATCCTGCAATTAGCAAAATATGTAAAATTGCAATAAATCTTGACGTAACAAACGCTCATATCTTTCTTTCCAATCGGATTCTTTAGAATACGTCTCGTGATGGAAAACAATTATGATAAATTAAAAGGACCAGACAATAGAATCGAAAAGCAATAACTCTCAAACATATACATTTACCAAGATTATATAACACATAAAGCAGACATTTAGCTAGTGCATTTAATCAGTGGTCTATGGCTTGAACCTGAAAAATGATCTGATGCTTTCTCTTTCTTTTTGTCCTCTTTCAATTTCAAACATCTCTAAGATTATGGTCTTCCAAACGTTTAGATTTTATCTGCACTGAAGAGACATAAGTTGTCGAAATGCGCATTTGCAGAAAGTAAATTCACAGTAACTGCGGTATTTAGTTATTTTCTAGAAGAAATATAACTCCAAAGTTGGTCAAACGAGAACAATATTCATGATGTACGAGGGACAAATGTTAACAGAATTTTTATTCCAATAATTTCATTTATTCAGGAGGATTATTAAGCTAAACTATGCTCTTAATTTGCACTATTCAGGACCTCTTTGGGGCTTACAATCATATACATTAATAGTAACTTCGGTATTTTGTTATTTATAAATGTATGTCTGAATTGGACTTATATTTCAAATAACTTAATTCCTGTTGCTGGGATTTAAGTTTATGTATATGGGCATTTAGAAAACGTATGTCCTATCAGTGCAGATCAAGTCAAAACGTTTAGATATCCATAGACCAAAATATGACTAGAAGCTGAAAAAGAAGAGATAACGAAAAAGAATCTAAATAGATGAGATCTTTAAATTTACTCGGCACAGGTTGAAATAATCTTGTAAACGGGAGATAAGAGGATTCTAGGAACTCCTTGGTTAAAAAAGACTTTCTCATCAAATGACGAAAGTTGTCCAACTGTGAAACAAGACAATAGAATGCTTAAGAAAAAAAGCACAAGATTAAATAACCAAATTCTAGAGACAAAGCATAAACGAGAACACCAGGACACCAGAACACGGAGGACCAAAGACACGACATACCCACAAAACGCACGAACACCAGAAATACAGCACTCAAATCAAAAGCACTAACAGTGTGAACTCTCAAAAACAGAATGACACAAGGTACGCGGAAAGAAATGATTTGACGATCATAACACTTAATAAATATTTTGTGGGGAAAATGTTCATGGAAAAAAATGTACATATTACATGTAAGTTCAAGCAAATAAAAGGTTTTTATTCATATTTTCATTAAATCACCATGAGGCTTTCAACAATAAGCAAACATGCACATCTAACAGTTCAAGACGACACTATAGTACCTTCTTGAAAGGAATTAATGCATGAATTTGCTTAAATATAATGTTTTATGTTGTGATAGCATATTTTTTTGTTGAAATATAGCTTCAGAATTTTTCATCCTTATAGTATGTTTAATGTTTATTCGAACTGTATTTTTTGCAGAGCATGCTAACCAAGTGTAATAGAGCATGTTTAAACAAGATGTGTTTGTGAAACACTACATATGCCCCCAGATTCCGAATTTTACCCCTTTTTGACCCCTATGACCTTGACCTTTGACCTAATTTTTTTTGCATATTTATGTTCCTCTTGACTAGACCTATACACTTGCCAAGTTTCAAAAGTCTACCTTATATAGTTCAAAAGTTATAGTCAAGGTTAAAGTTTCGGACGCACAGACAAACAGACAGACAGACAGACAGACAGGACAAAAACAATATGCCCCCCGATCCTCGATCTGGGGGCATAAAAATTGTACATTGTAGAAATTTTTGGATTTTTTGACACCACTTTTTGATCTATATGCATACGCACTGCACACAAAATTTATTTGCAGCACAATTGATATACTATACAGTAATATGCATATACTCGAAATCAAAAGAAATGAATTATCACGGTAGATGTACTTGTATTTGATTGCGACATGAAGAATGTTATATAAAAGCAACTCCTTGTTGAGTGGAAGTATTTGACGTAATTTACACCACAGGGTATCATGGTTCTGAACAAGACTACCTGCTTAAGCGATTGAACTCCGGATTTCATAAAATTTATATATTGACTCTTGCGATATTTAAATTTACAAATAATGATTATTGACGTGGTCCACTTCAGATAAATTTCAAATATACGTCTTTGCTGAAAGATATCTTATTAATAAACTATGTTTACTATGGGAAAGTCAATATTTATTTCTACTATAATTTAATAAAAGCTTAATTGACGTGAAGCACATTATTGAAGGAATTTTGTTAAATATCTGTTGGGAGCATGGAGAAGCACATGACTACATGTTAAAAAATGGATAACAGGAAACACCTACAATGGCTGAAAATTATAATTACATGCAACAATTTGCAAGGGAACTATACAAGAAAAACACGTATAAGACAAAAGACAAACGTAGACAACGATAGGAACTCGGGACAGCCGGACTTGGTACCGGCACTAGCAAAAGCCAGCGGTAGGGTTAAACCGGTTTACGGGTACCCACTCCCCCTTTTTATCTGTCCCGTTTCCCTATTACATGTACATGCCTATTAAAGTACATAAAGCTATGTCATTGTTTGTCTTTCATGTAATCATTCGATGGCATAACTGCAAAAACATAAATTTTTGATGAAAGATGACATTCAATATGCCAAAATACTGAAATCACCAAAGATTCGAATTATTAAATGAGAAATAAGAAATGTTCAGCCAAGGACATTGTTCTAACGCTGATAAAAATGAAATATGTCTATAACTTGTAGAAAAATTACTAACATTAAAGAATACACTAATATTTTCCTAGTACAGAGCCTGCAATACATTTCAATTTCATAAATATTGTTTTAAATATCGTTTCCGCCTTCAAATACACGAGAGTTCCCATCTCGAAAGTCCCATGCTAGAGTATTACCGAATTACCGAATTACTTACCTTCTGAGGTATCGACGTAATGTAAAATAAAATTATGCACCAAACGGTACTAAAATATTATTAGGCAAGTCCAAAGTCTAAGAGATCATTAAAGATATATTCTGAAAAGGTTAAAACAACGAAATAAATATTGATTAGTTGCACAAACTAAAATTCAGTTTAGCAATTTTTGTAAATAATGGCCATCAATCTCCACATTTTTCATTTTAAAAGGTCAAAACACATTTTACGACGAAAACTTGTATCTCTAAATTACTTTTTAATTACAATTTTGTAACAATTACACTGAGAAAAATTGAAGATTTTTATGCTAAAAGTCTAGAATTTGTGGTAAAGAGAAAATTATCCTTATTGAACGTGGAAAGGAATACCACTCTACATGTATTTTGAAACGTCTTTGTAGGTACTCAAACAAACAAAAATGAATGTTCGAATTCAAGAATGTAACGGTGCAAAAAGATAGTTCATCTCTTAATCTCCACCAATTTCAGGTTAAGGATAGATTAACATCATTAAACAATTAGATTTTGCCCACTTCCGGTATTTTTTTCTTCGTATTTACCAGCCCTATTAAACTAAGGGGAAAATAGTTCAATATTATTTAGAAATACGACGCTTTGACTACTAATTAAGGTTAACAACGGCGAAAATTGAAGAAAAATGCAAATACAAGTAAAAATTAAAATTGTCGTGCATTTACGTGCATTCATCGATCGTATTTGAAACTTTGAGGTTGAAACGTGCGTCTTCGTGCAACATGAATTTAGTATGATGAATAAGTGCAATGAAAATTGACAAATAATCAAAATTTGCTAATAAGGAGAAAAATATCTAACGTGAAAAGGGATACCACTCTTGTTTGAAAAGTATATGTAATTTGTCATGCAAAAATATAATTTACATGTTAGAAAAACAAACACATCGTGTAGGTACTCCAACGAAGAATTTATAAACAAATTTTGATAATTTGTCAGTTTTCTTTTACAAAAATTCAAAATGATGACATGGTGCATGATGCAGCACGTTAATTGTCGTATTTAAATTTCAACATATACTTTTCAACTAGGATGATGAATTCACGTAAGTGCACGGCAATTTTAACGTTTACTTGTTTTTGCAATTTTCTTGAATATTTGCCGTAGTCAACCGTCAAAGCATCGTAACTCCAAATATTTTGAACTAGTTTTTCCCTTTGCTGTCAACAGAACTGGTAAATACGAAGAAAATAAATACCAGAAGTGGACATAATGCAATTATTTAATGATGTTAATTTATCCTTAACCTGAAATTGTTGGAGATTAAATGTTTATTTTCATATTATTGAAGGAGATAACCATCGTTTTGCACCGTTCCAACTTTCAATATTTACGTTGGAGTACCTACATGTAACACAAGGCTTAGTAATGAACAACAAACACCAGACGTATGGGAGCAATCAACAGAAGCATCATTTCTTATTTCAATAACTTGTTACATGCATTTCAAACGAAATTTGGGATAAATCTGTATAATGGTATGCCAAACCTCCCTTTCCTTGTTTTGTGGATATGAAGTGTCTTTGGACTTCCGTCTTCTGGTGTTCTTGCCCGTTGCCTTATCTCTAGACTCTGATTAATGTAATCTAGTTTTTGTTCCTTCGGTATTTTACTGCCGTTCTTCCATTAATTAGTATATTTTGCCCCTCACATACAAGTTTACTGTATGTAATAAATACAAAGAATGTAACTAAATACCGAAGTTACTTTGAATTTATTTTCTGCATATGCGCTTTTAAGTGCAGATAAAATCTTAACTTTTGGAAGACCAAAAGCTTGATGATAAAAAACGCAATAATATGAAAAAAAGGAAAGTGAAAAAATAGTGCATTAGCTGGGAAGTTTCGGAAACATAAAACTAAATATTTTTCTCTAGTGTATTAGTAAAACTGGAATTTTAGGTGTTATAGTCTTTATTCAGATATTCTTTTTATTTACTAGTATGTTTGGCTCATGGTTGAATGATGCTGTTTTATTTTCTTAGTTTTAAACACCTAAAGATTTAGCTTCTTTATTTATTGCTGTTGAAGTCAGTATCAACGGCCATTTTAAACTAACTGAAATACATGTACATGACGACGCTTTATAAGACCTTACATCGGACATCAAATTTAGCATAAAAGCAAGTCTATCCGAGCCCCAACTATTTACACGTGAGGCCTTCCTAAGAGTACAGGAGACGTCAAAATTCAAGTTGAGGTTGTATTTCCTTGAAAAATCATGTTTATTGAATGAACAAGGTCGTTTGTATCCAAATAGAATATTATTTTTTTTTATAGATAAGTAGTTTTGCAGAAAATTGATGAAATTAAGTGTACATTAAGCTAATTTGATAACCGTGTACCCAAGCAGGTTTTTGGATCGAATTGTGTAATTCCTCTAATTTCAAAAAGTTATATATAAAGTTTTTAGATAAATGTATTATTTTTTTTCACTTGACAGTTTTATTTTAAAGTAATAAAATACAACTTCAATTGTGTTGTGTAAAATAATGAAAACCAGTTGTCGTTGCCTATTTCATTAGCAATTTTCTGCACTGACCAAGGAATAACAATATATTATACTTCAATTGAACTTCCTTAATTTTGATTTGTTAACACTAAGTATACCTCCCTCTGTTGAGTACACCTCCCTTTTGCCGAATATACAGCCTGCTCTAATATGACAGTGACGTAACTTGATGTAGTAATACAGTCAAGATGTTCAGTATGATATAACACATGTATGATTCCTTTAATTTTGAATGGTATACTAGATTACCACACTCAAGATATGTAAGAATATCACCCTCGACTAACATCTCGGGTGATATACTTCCTTCGTGTGGTAATCTAGTATAACATCCTCAATTACAGGCAGTATGTGTACAATACCGAAGTTACTGTGAATTTAATCAGTCAATTTGTCACTCCATGAAAGTATAAATGAAAAAGACAATGAAATCAAGGTTGTAATTATTTGAGACATTACAGTTGAAATCTAATTTCAACATAAATCATTTGCATTTCAGTTCGAAAATAGAGATAATGCCAGTGGAACAATCTCGGAACATTGTATTTTTTAAATAGGGAGGAGTTACCTCCCCTCAACATAAAAACTATTAGAATAGTTGATTTTCTGACTGGAGTTATATATAAAACAAACATTTGAATCTATTTCAATAATTGTACATGTAGTTATGACAAAAATGCTTTTCATAGGTAGTCATGTGCTTTTTCGAAATATTTTTCCCCTGTATTTATTGAAATCCACGAACTCATTTGATAGTTAACATAACAAAATAACAATTTTAGCAGCAAAACTGTTGGATTTGATACTGGTTCATTCAATCTTAAACAAACTGTTAAATGTTGCGTAGAAAATTCACGATCGGAGATCAGAGCGACGAAACAGCAGCATCAAATATTAACTTTGAGATTTAATTTAGCCGCACTTCCTCTGAAATTCCTGTTACTGTATATAAAAAACATACGATATTACACCCCTATTGATTGATGTTAACGCGTAGATCTTGAAAATAAAAGCAGAAGCTTTAAAAGTTCTCAACTCGTGCTTGAAGGAAAGCGGTATCTACCACAAAATATAATTTTGCAAACCAATAACTTTGTTAATTCTATGCAAGTCGTTTACTGTTTAGCATGATATGGTTCTAAGGCATTGGACTTGGGCACGTAACTAAAATAAGGTCGAGATGATCTCGATTATCTATACATTTTTTTAAAATTTATATGAATAAAAGATTCCCCGGTTGCTTTAATACATCGGCAAACGAATACCGAAGGAAGAACGAAGAAAGGGGGAATTCTAAAATCATATATCCAAAATCACGGTATCATTGCAACACGAATTGAGACAGTATGACAAAGACAAAACAAATAAACAAAAATGAACAAGAACGTCACAAAACTAAAGCACTAGCAGTGTGAACCCCTATAAAAACTGAGGTATCATCAGGTGCTCCGGAAGGGTAAGTATGATCTGCTCTTTAATCGAAGAGTTCGTCTATTAATTCTTAAATGTATGAATATATGTATAGATATATATATGGCATGCATTTTATTCTTCAAGAAATGAATGCGGGGTTTCCTCTCTTATCATGACTAAACATTTTTCTAAATTCCGATGTTATTGTAAAACAGCCTGTCCTAAGTCAGGAAATTTATTAAGCCTTTGTGTGTCTGTCTTTTTTCTAGTTAGTTTACTTTATGTCTATAGGAGTCTAGGATGGTGTTTATTTCGCTGACCTTAATTACTTTTTATTTAGGGGCCGACTCCGACCTGCTTTGACACATTCCCCGTTTCCCTTCTTTTTTTCTATTTGACTCCTGCCAAGAGCCTTCCTACGTGTATGTAAAATTTTTAAGACCAAATTTGGTCGTGGAAAATTGACTTGCAGTGACTTTAAGATGAAAAGTAAGTAATGATACAGCGTGTTCTGTAAAAAAACACTTCTTTCAGTGTGAATGAAACGACACACTACTTCGTTTTAAATGCAAAATTCCAAGTGTTGATTGTACATCTGTGAAACACCGAAATCTCACCTAAAGAGAATACATCAATTTCATTACGCGAACTCATTTTACATTCCAGTATAATATTTGATGGAAAAAAATGTAAAATGTTGACTCTTTCAAAATTATTATTAAAAGTAAGCGATTTTGATTTCTTTCAGGAAGTCTTTTTTCACCTTTTTGTTGCAGTATTTTCGTGAACACTTATATTTATGTACTTGTACAACGATCATTTAATGATGTCTTCTCCTGAGGTTTCTGTCTCGTTCAAATCTCGTTTATGAATAATTGTTAAAATTTGCCTTATGAGTAAATTTGTTTATTGATTTATATTATGTAATGGCCCTCCCAAATTGTTTCAAAAATTATGCACCTATGACCAGTAGTTTTCGAGATATGGAAAATTTCAATTTTTGACCAAATTTGACCATTGATATCGGTAAGAATTTAGCCGATTTTGGGTAGGGGTAATAAAAATAAATGTTGAAGAAAAATACTCATCTTATTCATATGATTTCTTTTCAAAGTTCTTAGGGGTATAATTTTCCAACCATTTAAACTCAAAATGATAAGTTTTGTCTGTGTAGTTGATTGGAATTTTGCAAAAATTTGATTTTTACAGTTTTTTAGGAAGTCTTGAGTTTGATCAAAAAAGCAACATTTTCTTACGAAGCTTTCTTATATGATCACGGACCTATGCTTTTTATTAGTGATATTTCTTCAGACTCATGATATCTAGCAATCTGGAAACTTTGAGAGAAAACTTGATGCAAGACATCGATATTGTAAAAAAAATGGGTCCAAAATAGGGCAAAATTGGTGAAATTGGTAGAAAATCGCCCAAAATAAGAGTTTTCAAATGGCTATAGCACATAAAAATAAAGCAGTGCTCAAGGTCCCCCGCCTTAGAGTTGTATGTTCCTTTTACCTGAAAAACGGTACAAGATGAAAAAAAATGTTTGGGGAGAGTTTTATTGCATTTTTCACGAGGAAGCATTTGCAAAAAAACCCATCAAAATCCGATGAAAAATAAAAAAAAAAATTTTTGGCACCCCCACCCCCCCAACACCTTTGACCCCAATTATCTTGAAAACGGTAAGAGATACCAGAAATCTGTTGGCATATTAATGAAAGCATTCATTTAGAGGAATCTAATGGAAAAAATCCCATCGAAATCGGATAAAAAATAAAAATTTCCCACACGGACCAAATTTTGGTGCAATAAATTCTATTTTTAGAAATTGTGACCTTGACCTTTGACCTACTGACCCCAAAATCAATAGGGTTCTTGCCCTTCCCTATTCCTTCCATCTGTATAAGTTTTGTTTCAATCGGGCAAGGGATACTCAAGTTATCATCCGGAAACGACATCCGGAATGACGGAATGACGGAAAGGCGAATTCTATAGTCCCCCGCTTTCGCAAAAAACACACTGTCATATTGTTTTCTCTTTAAAAATTATTTGTTCAGGGTCTTGGCATTATAAAAAGATAGGTTTCGGGAAATTTGATGCAGGAAATTTTTTTCCCCTCAGGAGAATGCATCCTTAATATAATCAGATGTCTTGCATTAATTCTGCTTTTTCATTATCAATAGTCAAATTCCTAAAAAAAAGCCTTATTTCAACCAGAATTATTAAATTTCATTTTTACAGGGCCCTAGGGTCGTGATATACAAATTAGTAATGATCTATCGCCGTCTGGGCTTTAACTAATACATATTTTCGTGTACAAATCAGGTATTATTTATCGGGCGTTCCTCCTCTGGGATATAACTACTACTTATTTTTCTGTAAAAAAGCAGTAATTATCGGTTCTTTTATCTCTACTACATCTTAAAGCTTGTATTAATGGCAAGACGACCAGCAACAAGTGATACTGGTGGTCATTCGGCATGCGCGAACATGTTGCGGAATGATCTATTTTTATTTTTGGCTAATTTGCGCTTCAGTGGTCAAAAAACTAACCCGAATAATCCAGTCGTTATATTCCACTCACTACGATCGCTACATCGTAGAAGAAGAAAATCGGATACGGAGAGGGCTTGAATTATTCGAGGTAAAAGAACGTGAATGATGTGGAAAAAAACTAGCTCTACTGAAAAAGTCATTAAAGCATGCGTAGTAAATAAATGTCAATGATCTTTATGATAACAACAAATTTTCATGCAAACAAGAAAAAAATATATAAATAAATAGATAATATCTTAGATAAAAACACCAACAATTAACAAACTACATACATTTTGAATATGAGATAAAATGTTGTGCTAAATGAGATCTACCCAGACACTAAGCAGTGTTACAATTACAATTAAAATGCAACACATACACAGTATCCGGAGAGTATCTGAAAAAAATTATTCCTGAAATAAAAAATGATTTTCCTAAATAATGGTAATCCCTACCCCCTCAAACAACAACAATAAAAACACAACCTCCGGCACTGTCAATACTTCCACCAAATCTCGGATAGGTGAGTGTCCATATTACTAGTAAATTGTTGCAAAGAGACGTTGGCTAATTGATATTTGGCAAATACAGGAGAAAAACTAGGCGATAGAGAACTGAGACAGAACTTCAACTCTGGACGGGACCTTAAAAGGGAAATAGGGCACAGGGACAGAGCAGTATTGACGGTTGATGGGGTATAAATAAGACAATGTGACAGGGAGTGGGGAAAACTCTCTTGTATTCTAAAAACAAGAGTAACATTATGACAACTGAATTGACGCCACGACACCTTGAGGACTTTAAAATATGAGTAATTTCCTTTTGATTATCCCATTTATCGGATAGTTTCAACCTACCTTATCACACTATAACATGATCCTTAATTTTGTTCCAATGTGACATAGACGTCCCCTCCTTCGTTCCTTAGCGTAACCGTCATCATGCATTTGAATGAATGGAGTGACGTCATGTATAAAGACCTCGTCATGCATAAAAATTCGACAAAAAAAAGTGCATTGTTTTTTCACTATTGAATGAAAGGTTGTTGTAATACAAAACGTAAATAACAAAAAAGTAATTTAGTTTGTATTTCATTGTGTAATTACCGATAAAAAAATATTAGTATTTTTGTACGCTCGACAAGGATTATCAGGTCCATATCAGATTCGCCCAGATAATCCTTGTCTCGCGAACAAAAATACATATAATTAATATTTATCCAGCGGGCTATCGCTCTTAAATATAACTACTACTTATTTTCCTATAAATTATCAGTTATAATTCATCAAGCTATCGCCCTTTAGGATATAACTTGTACTTATGTTCTGTACAAATCAGTAATGATCCATCGGGCTATCGCCCTCTGGGATATAACTACTACTTATTTTCCTGTACGAGTCAGTAATAATCCATTAGGCTATCGCGCTCTTGGATATAAATACTAATTATTTTCCTGTACAGATCTGTTATAATTCATTGGACTATCGCCCTCTGGGATATAACTTATACTTATTTCCCTGTACAAATAAGTTATAATCCGACAGGCCATCGGCCTCTTTGATATAACAACTACTTATTTTCATGTACAAATCAGTTATGAAAAATCTTGCAGTCGTCCCGTGCCGGCTATCGTCCTATGGAATATAACAACTACTTCCTTTCCTGTACAAATCAGTTATGATCCATCGGGCTATCGCCCCTCTTAGATATAACTACTACTTATTTCCCTGTACTAATCAGTAATAATCTGTCGGGCTTCGCCATCTTAGATATAGCTACTTTTTATTCTCCTGTACAAAACTGTTATAACCAATTGGGCTCTCGCCCTCTTAGAAATAACCACTACTCCTGTAAAAATCAGTTATAATCCGACAGACCATCGCCCTCTGGGATATACCTACTTTTTATTTTAATTAACAAATTAATTATCCATCGGACTATCGTATTCTGGGATATTACAACTACTTATTTTGTTGTACAAATCAGTAATGAGTCATCCTGCTACCGCCCTCTTAGATATAACTACTACTTATTTTCAAGTACAAATCAGTTTTGATCCATCGGGCTATGGTCCTCTGGGATATTACAACTACATGCACTTATTTTTTTGTACAAATCAGTTTTAATCCGTCTGGCTATCGGCCCCTTAAATATAACCACTGCTTATTTTCCTGTACAAGTCAGTTGTCATCCGTCCCTCTAAGATATAACTACTACTTATTTTCCTGTACAAAATATTTATAATCCATGGGGATGTCACCCTCTGGGATATAATTACTTCTTATATTCCTGTGCAAATCAGTTATGATCCATCGTGCTATCGCCCTCTTAGATATAACTACTACTTAATTTCCTGTACAAAATATTTATAATCCATGGGGATGTCACCCTCTGGGATATAATTACTTCTTATATTCCTGTACAAATCAGCTATGATCCATCGGGCTATCGCCCTCTTAGATATAACTACTACTTATTTTCCTATAAAAATTAGGTATAATCCATCGGGCGATCGCCCCATGGGGTATTATTACTACTTAATTTCCTGTAAAAATCAGTTATAATCCATCGTACTGTCGCTCTATTGGATATGAAAAAGAAAGGAAATGGGGTAAATGTCAAGGAGACAACATCCCATATCCAGGTTAAAAAGACACAAAACAAAGCATCTAGGGGTCACCGTACGGTCTTCAACATGTATATACATGAATATACATATACATGTATATGTAACTACTACAAAATGTACTAAAATCCCTATACAAATCAGTAGTAATTTATCAGGCTAAAGACAACATCTATATAGTCTATAATTTACACTTATTTTCCTGTACATATTAGTTATTATGCATCGGGCTAACACCTCTTGATTTAACTTATTTAATTTTTTTTATATCATCAGATGTTCATGCATTTGTCAGTTGACGGTACTGACTCTTTCAATTTGATTTTTTACGGTTGAATTTCATAATACATGTATAACAGAATATAAAAGATATACTGTTATCTTTGTTATAAAAAGAATGCTGTTTTAGCATTCAGATTCTCGATAAATACATGAACATATCGTCTTGAACATGTTATGAGGTATGAGCAGATTATTGTTGATAACCGCATGGAGATTTTAAGATGAAGAACAACAATAAAATCGTTCTTCGTGGCTTGGTTTTGCTATGTATATGTACAGACCTTGTTTCATGGGCATTTACTCAATACCACTTTA